>OY855904.1:15440995-15520995 GCA_963693305.1 Meandrina meandrites
ATGGGTAGCGCATTGTGTAGCTGACGATGAAGTACAGTGGGAAATCTTCAGTTAGTCTATAAGAAACTTGGGAGGAAGCCAGGTTTCCAGTTTGGAAACGCATGCACAGGGCTGGGTGTACGTCTTTGGGCCATCCACAAAGATTTGATGTCGGCCAAGCTAAGGTTGGGTATTAACTAATGTTGGGTGTTTGCCAGGCGCCCTGCAGGCTTAAGTTAAGAGCTCATGGATGGGTTTCGGGTTAATGCTGGATTTGCCGGTCTAGGATAAAGAAAAAACACGTGGGCATGCGTAGACAAACGCGTAGATGCCTGATAATAGCATCAAGAATGTGCAGAGAAAGGCACGGAACAAGAACAAAAAAAAAATGATTTTCATATTCCCTAAGGCGAAGAACTTTTTCCAAGAACATTGTGACTATTGTTCTATACACACATATAAGATACTGGTTCTGGGACAAAAAAAAAATATGATATCAAAAAAAGCTTTTTTTGATATCATATTTTTTTTCTCCCAGAACCAGTATCTTATATGTGTGTGATGGTATAGTGGAATTTGAGAGAAATTAACAGTGAGAGAAATTCACTGTCCCAAAGCCAGTAGCGTTTTTTCGGAAACTTCACTGTCCCAGATCCAGTAGCGTTTTTTCGGGAACTTAATATAGAAGAGCATTTTTCAAACGCCTATAATTATTTTCTTTTGAAGAAATGTATGCACTATTTATATACAAAAGTGTCTCAGAATTATTTTCCATTTGAACAGTTATCTGCACTTGTATATACGAAGAGATGGGAAGAGGCAGAAATGGTCCTGTTGATCAAAGCACTAAAAAACCAAAAACTCACAAAAACAAAATAAGGGGAGGCAATTATGGAGTAATTCCCCGAAACAATAAACAAAATTATCCATTACTTTTATCAGAAGACCTCCTTGCTGATATGAAAAAAATGAGACCGCAAGATTTAATGGATATTCTTATTTATAATCCAGAAATTGCGGATAAATTACCAGAAGAACAAAAATATCCATCATTACTTTTATCAGAAGAACAAAATTATCCATTAATACTTTTATCAGAAGACTTAATTGAAGATAAGAAAAAAATAAGACCGCAAGATTTAATGAATATTCTTATTGATGATCAAGAAATTGCTGATAAATTCTCAGAAGGGACAAGAGAATCAGTCCAAAGTTGTAAGTGTCCAAGACAATATTTTGGTTGGGGAGAAATGAAAAAAATGAATCAAATAGAATTAATGGAAAAACTTTTGGAAATAAATAAATGTCAGGGTTGCCACTAGGTAATAAAACAGCCACCACAATGACTTAAACAATTGTTTCTATAAGTATATAATGGAAACATTGGAATACATAAAAACACTTCGACCAGAACTTCGTGAAAAAATCAACAAAGAGTTTATTAAAAAAAAACTCAGGCAGCGAAAAGCTCTTGGCTGGGCCGAGGTAAACGCTGCAATCAAAGAAGCACCATTTTGTGATCGCAATAAACAAATTGTAAAGGTCTTGTTTTGTTATAAATGTGATGGTTGCATGCGGAATAATCTCTGTAAGCTGTGCCGCAGAAATGTAGTCAGACACTATCTCGGCTATCCTATTTATGATGAAGATGATTACGATGAAGTCTTCAAGGAATCTTTCTATGCGGGGCCGTTGCGTGACCTTTTTCTCAGAAAGACCGGAAACTAATATTTATATTGAGCGAAGTTTATATAACAAATGACTGAAGCGAGACTGTTTAATTTTTTTCCGCCTCTCGCATCGCCTCCACTACTTGATGTGTTATCTGTCTGACCTCATTCTGCCAAACGGGTGTAGAAAGGTCTTTGAAAGCATATATAAGAGCATGAAATAGTAAAATCATTTTGCGTGTCTTCCCGTGTAATTATATTCTAGAAAGTTATTGAACTTCCTATGTTTACATAATTTTACTAACGTCCAAATATTAAGCTGACAGGTCTTAATTTGTTTTTAAGATCTTTTATCTAAAATAAGCAGACCAGCACGAAAGAACAATATATTAATTGGTTTTCTTTTGTTCTGAAAAATTCTTTTGGGCTACGCTTAATTTTAGCCCAAAGGAATGTGAAAACAAAAGATTTGCGTGGGTGGTAAAACCACAGAATGATAATTGTTTGACAGCGCACGTGCGGGTATTGTTTTGATTTCAAAGCATATTTTGAAATAGCATTCATCTGTTAATTTGTGCTGGAACGGCTATCATTCTTTTATAAAGTGTAAGAATGTTCTCTTTGACTGATACCTTATTTCGAAATGTCGACCGCGCTGCCAAGAATCTTTTTTTGCATGCGTATCCTTTCTTCGTGCACGGCCTGTTGTCGTATTTTTTCGATGTCAGGACTGCTCTGTTTATGTTTTTCCTTGGGAAGTGTGCCTTTCCGAAGAATCTCCTTCTGAATACGATAGCTTTCTTTTTCATCAAGGATGCTTTGAAACTCAGCATCGCTGATTTTGCCGTCAATAAGTGATTTTGACAGTATGCGGTTGACAGTATCGCATTTTGACAAAGCAAGTGTCATTATTTTGCAGTGTTTGATAAGTTTGGGCTCAAGCTTTTTGTAAAAACCGGTTAGCCCAGCAGCTGTTAGCCCAAATACAGAGGCGACACAGCCAATTGGTATAGATGCAGGAATACCTATGCCTGTAAACGCAGCTGTTACGCCACCTGCGGAAAGAAAACCAGAAATACCGCCAGCGGAAAAGCTAGCGTAGTTGATAATGGTTTTAGTGCGTTTGTATTTTTTTGCAACAAGCCGATAATGGGAAACTTCATCACTTAAATATTTTAAAACTTCCTTGGCTTTCTGCATACGAAAATTGTTATCTGGTTGAGTTGGAAGAATCGGATATAGTGTTGTCTGAGTTTCTGTTTGTTCATAAGCTGGTGCAGTTGGTAATACGTTGGATGCCATGGTTATATTTACAAAATTATTTTTTGTTCAATTTATTTCAATTTGAAACTGAAGAGTCCAGCCGTTAAAATTTAAAAGGCGATTAGTTTCATCTGTGACTGAAAGCGTGATATTTGAAACGTGATTATCAGCAGAAACATCGCGCAAAACGTTAAGATGTGTATTTTGGTAAAGAATTTTTTCATAAGGTTTTCCACGTATGTTAAAGCAAGCTAAAAGACTTGAAGGCTTTCCATTTAGCAAACTTTGTTGCTTGTCGATAAGGTCACAGTTAACGAAGTAATTTTTAGGATTTGAAACATTATCTATTTTAATTTGTCTAAAATAATCCTTTTTACCATTTGCTGAATTAGTATTATACCCAGGCAATTTAAAGAAATTAATAAGACTTTCATTCAGTCCAAATTTTCCAATTTTGGCCTCGTTTGCTTTTATTATCACAGAACGGCCTGTAATACCTTTTTCTACAGTAAAAAAATCCTTCTCTGGAAATCCTTTTTCAAAAATATCCCCAATGTCATCCAGTGAGTAGTTTCCCATTCGTAAATAACGTGTTTCCTCATCTTGCTTGTTAACCTTTTTATAAAAAATTATTCCATCCTTTTCCAAACTATTCAAAGCTGTTGTAAAGAGAACAACTTAACAGCCTTATATAGCTTGGTTTTGGAATAGGATATGGTTCGAAATAGACAGTATGCGGATTTTCTTTTGTAACAACAGTAAGAATAACCATTTTTATAATTAGAGAAAAATATTTTGTTTAAATATAAACATGGCTGCACTTCTAAAATGGATTGAGACACAACAAGCTCAAGCTGAAAGCATTGCCAAAGTGGCAGAACAGAAGGCATGGGAAACCTTTAATGCAAAATACCCGAAGGCCGATAAATCGAAGTTTGAGCCACAGACCGATTTCGCCAAAGACCACACAGCAACCTCAGAAATTTATTTCAAAGCAGGGCCAGGCAATTTGATAAACGTTTTTGGTTCAGACAGCAAATATTGGAGCCCGGAAATGAAAAGTGCACTGGGTGTTGACCAATCATCAGAAGGGTTTCCACAACAGCTGACACCAAGTGGTTTAAAAGGAGACTCTTTGCCCATTCCTGCTGTTGGTTTTCACGATGCCGCACCGAGTTTGAAAAAAATATTTAATGACCAACTGAATATTTACGTAACACCGGACCAGTATTTCACAACAAAGTTCAGAGAGATATTTCAAAAAACCAAACTCACCCACCATTCAGGGAAAGAGTCCAAAACATGGCTAGCCGGCCCAAATATTAAATATTGGCCACAACAGCTGAATTTTGCTGTCTGGTACGCAACAACGGGCTGTGGTATCAGTCGTGAAATTTTCGATGACAGCTCTGCTATCCCTTTGCCACCGAATGTGCGAGCCTTTTACAAGTTCCATATATATTTTACTGTCAGGCGAATATTGTTTCAGATGGGAGGAATACAAAGCATAAGCGCTTTACCTGGCGACCCTACTTTTGACCAGTTTAACAACAAATACGGCGTGGCTTCATACAAAAGAATATGCAATGAGTTCGGAGTCGACCCGTCAAGCGATTTTCGTTTTAAAAGAGGCGCAAACCACGGCCTGGGAAGCGTTTACATCTATGTCACAAACGTTGGACCTGACAAAATGTCAGTCAGTTACCCCGGTTACGATAAATTTTCTGACGAAGGCGGTTCAGGCTCAAAAGGTAACTTGATTTATTATATCGAGCCGGATGACGTTGCCTACGGACAGGCAGACTGGTTTTGTCCCAATGTAGCAGAAGGTCTGACCCAGGCGGGTTTGGCGCGAATAAACCAGTCGATAGAGGCGTTCGTTTACTGTGTTTTGGGTTCACAGGTGAACGTTAGAAGCAGCATACTTGGGACAGGAGGGCGCGCAAAGGAAGCGCAAAGTGAGTTCCTTGTGCTAGTGGAAAACTCAATAAGGCAACCGGTTCTGGCAAAGTCAGTTCAAAGGTACCAACTTGCTGTCGACGAGGCAAAGGTGAGGCTTAACCTTGCTGTTTGTCCGGGGGCCTGGCTGATGCCTGCGAGTATGGTAATAAATACTGGAAGTGTAACTGGTTACAACAACCAGCTCAAACAAGCTGTGCCAGGCATGAAGCTCGGGGTTAACGATGAAGTGAATAAGAGCACAAAAAAATCAGGGCTAAAGCTGATGGCAGGAGGGCCAACAAAATTAAACCCCCCAAACAGCCACCCCTCAAACCCGATACACAAGGAAGCAACGCAGCCTGATGAGCGAACACCTCAGCCTGAAGATCAAACACCTCAGCCTGAAGAGCAAAAACCTGATAGCACTGAAACACACGAAAATAACAAAGTAGCTATTGCTATTGGTGCTGTCGGGGTTGCGGCTTTGATTTACGCAGTTATGCGCTAACGCTTCTTGATGTATTTTTCGACAAGAAAGGCAACCACAGCCAAAATAATCAGCCAGGTGTGCTCAGCAAGAAAGCCGATAGCTTGACCGGCGGCTTTGAAAAGAAAGCTCACAATTGAGCCAATAAAACCTGGCAGAATTGATGCAAGCTTTGAGCCAATATCTTTCAGACCTTTTCCCAGCGCTTTACCGGTGGCTTTTAAAGCATTTATAATAGCTCCAACGACAGCACCAATTGTGACCCCGGCAGCAAGAACGATAGCCGTAACGGTCACACCATATTTTTTAAATATCTCTTTTACCCTCTCACGAAGTGGAAGCGCTCTTTCTCTTTCATCAATCTGCGTTTGCAAACGAGCAAGCTCCTCTTGTCTTTCCGCTACTCTTCCTTCGGCAGCTTGTTTATCAGAAGGTGATGTGTTTTCATCGTCGATAACTGCCTGATCTTCCTCATTTTGGCGCTGCAGTTCTGCTTCTTTTTCTTTCAGCTCATCCAACGTTCTTGTGTCGTTGAGCCTTGCTTCCATTGTATTTCTTTCTCTCTCTTTGGCGGCTATTTTTGCTCTAAGTTGGTCGACACTTTTTTGTGCTTTAGATTTGGTTTTTGCTTGTTTCTCGAGAGCCGCCACCTCTTTTTTTGCATTTTCAAAATCATTTTGATAGTTTTTTATCCGTTGCTGCATATCGCGCAATTCTGATTCATTTTCAACGTTTGACCCAAGTTGATCAATCTTGGCTTGAGTTCGCTCGATTCTTATTCTAAGATCTTGCACTTTTTGGGCGTCTTTTTCTCTTTCAGAGGCGAGTTTTTCTGCATCTCTGAGTTGTTTTTCAGCTTCTCTTAATCTCTGCCGGTTTTCTCTTATTTCATCATTGTCTTGAGAAATCAGAGATTCAGCTTCTGGACCAAGTGATGTTTTGAACTTGTCTTTAAATTTTTGGAGAAGACCTTTCCCATCTTTTCTGAAAATTTCAGTCTCGCCACCCCTTGTTCCAAATGAAACGATTGTAGTGTCATTGCCAGGCTTTTTGCTGAAACCGATAGGGCCTAATTTCCTGAAATCAACTCTTGGAAACCTCCTTTTAATAAAAGCTCTTGCTCTTTCAAGAAGTGCTGGTTTATCATCTTGATGAATAAAGCTACCCAACAAAGGTATATCTTCATCAAATGATGTTTCTGGCAATCTGCTCTGTTCGTGCTGCATAGTTTGCATTTCATGTTGTTCACCACCATGGTAGGGGGTGGAAACCGTGCCAGGCTGAAATGGCTGGGTTCTGTTGGTCTCTTGTTCATCGTCATCATCATCATCGTCATCATAATCAAGTCTGTGGTCAAGATCTGGTTGGTCCATACCAAATTCGCCACCTTCTGCCATCGAATATCAACAAAGTTGATGAAGTGATTTTATATTTACAATTGAAATTTTTTAATTGAACATTTTATATTCTTTGCAATAATGGACGGTGTACAAGAAAACCTTCGTCCAACACGCAGTGAAAAAACTCTCGGCGCTCTAAAAGCGGAGCGTGCGGTAAAACGAATCACTTTCGAGCGCACAGAAGCCAATCCGCAGGAAACGCTTTATGTTTCGGTGCCCAAGCTGAATGAAAACGAGGTCATTGTTCCCGGCTCACTTGCGCTGCGCTCCAACATCGATTTGAGCGGAGGCCATGCCAACAACTTTCTAGTAGACAATGTTGGACGGGCGCTAGTTGACAAACTTGTTGTGAAGTACTCTGGTACCATACTGCAGGACACAGTTGGTTATGACATTTACAAGATATTCGAGGATCTCTTCCTATCGCAGGAGGAGCGCGACAACATGCTGCAAGATGGAATCCAGAGTGAGGATCTCAACAAAATTCGCTCAAACGCGGGTGATAAGAAGACCTCAGGCGTAGCTGCAGAAAACAAACTGAACGGGATTTATGGAACTAAATACAGGATCCGCCTTGACCACCAGATTTTGAATGACCACGGGACCTTTTATCCGCAGGCTCTATACAACGATCTAGTGTTCGAACTGACACTTGCACCAGCCTCTCAGGTTGTTAGAGGCTCCGAGCCAACAAAACTGAAATATAAGCTGACAAACATCCAGCTGGAGTACGAGATGATAAGAAGCAAAACACTGGCAGATGAAGCCCTCAGCGCGTACACAAGTGGCAAAGAATTCGCATATGACCACATCCAGCGTGACGAAGTAGTTATGTTTGCCAAAGGCACAGACACAAGGCTGAATCTCAGAGTTAACCCGCAGAAAAGGTCCCTCAAAGGCATCTTGCTGCTACTGTTTGTCGAGCCCTATGTTGCTGGCGCAAGGCAGGCAGAAACTTACTTAAACCCAGACCTGACGAAAGTCAGTGTCACAGTGAACGGCTCACCCAACAGGCTGTACAACAACGGACTTGAAGGGATTGATGTTTGGGAGGAGGTCAAACGTTTCTTTACCAAAGATGAAAACAAAACACAGCACATGAATGCAACAAAGTTTTATACAGAAAACAAGTTCGGGCTTATGATCGATCTGCGTTCCATGGCTGACCACTCGATGCACGGAAGCGGCACGCGACTTGTAAACACAAAAGACGGCGTACAGCTGGAGCTCGAGAGAAATGCAAGCGGCTCCGGCAATGTGAACTGCCACATTTACGTCATCAGTGACGCGCAGATGAATATATTAGGAAGGCAATTAGAATCTGTGCAGTACTAATAGAAATGGATCCGAGCAAGATACCCTTCAACGCTCTGATTGTGGGCCCGACAAATTCAGGCAAATCGAGGTATGTGGTTGACCAGATCTACGGCCCTTTCCGCGGCAAGTTCGACTACATTGTGCTTATCTGCCCAACATTCGCGCACAACAAGACCTACCACCGAATTGGTGAAAATGACCCAAGAATGTTTGTGATAATATGCAAGCAGCACGAGGTTGAAATTTTTTTGAATGTCGTGAGCTGGCTGTTTGAGGGCACCAACACGCTCATAATCCTCGATGACTGCGCAGCCTCCAAAGATGTGAAAGGGCGCACAGGCCAGCTGGTGAATCTTGGCTTTTCCGCTCGACATATCGGCATCAGCGTTTGGGTGCTGACCCAGAAGATAACCAGCATAACACCTTCCTTCCGGGAGAACGTGGCGGCTATCGTTTTATTTTACACTCCATCGGCCAAAACCACGAAGGCAATCTTTGAAGATTACGCCGGCGAACTCTCCCACGATGAGTACAAATCTCTGATTTCAAAGCTGAAAGAGCGGAAGTTCTCTTATCTCATGTTCTCGCTTCGCTACCCCTACGGTATTCATTTTGAATTAAAAAAATAAAAGTTGTATATAGTAAAGTTGATGATGGCTGAACAAGAGTTTGCAGAAGTTATAAACCTACTGGAAGCTGAGCCGTCAAGCAGCCCAGCTGGTAGTAGCATTGTGCCGGACTTCGTCCCCGGACCTAACATTCCTGCTCTTCGTGAGCAGCTGGCCGTGCTTGTATCAACAGGCAAAGCCAAAGAGGCCATCGGAGTGCAATTAACACATGAGCAGTTGAAACGCTTGACTGATAAAGAAGTTGAAAAGTACTACAAGAGATATGAAACCTTCGTTGGTAGCAAGACAACCGAAAGCATGGTTGACAGCCTGCTTACGCTTCTGACAAGAGGCCTGCAAATGGTTATTGTAATAGATGACGTTGATGCAATGAAAAAAGAACTAAAAGAAGACTTCATTATTAACAAAGAAATGACAAATTTTGTTGGCAGTCTCTCTTTGAAATATGGAAAATTTCTTGCTCCTATTTCTGCTGCTTTGATAACGGCGAAGCACATTGATTTTAATTCGCATTTGGAGAAAAATGACAAAGCAAAATTAGAAGAAATTCCTGAGCATTCCTCACCAACTGCTGAACAATTCCAGACAAATTCTGAGTAATTTCTAAGCATTATTTTATTTGCTTAACATATACGCTTTGTTTCAAAATGTCAACCGAACAATCCGAGAGCGCAAATTCACAGGGCGAGACCCCGCAGGCTGATATAACACAGCAAGCAACAACTCCAACTCCAACTACAACCCCGAAGCACGTAAAAAATCCCAAGCATGTGGCTGCTGGCAAAGCGGTTGCTGAAAGAACGCGGCTAGCCCGTGAACAACAGAAAAAAGCAGCAGCTGAGGCTGCTATTATAATCGCAAACAACAAGACAAAGGCCACTGCCCCGGTTTCTGAGCCAGACCCACCTATTGCAGACGAAAGCCCAAAGAGTACAGAAGAAAAAAATAGCATTCTCAGCACCACTCAATGGATTGCTGTTGGAAGTTTAATCGTTTCACTAATCGGGATTTATTACAAACGTGAAGAGCTCAAGGCCGCATTTAGCAACAAGACACCTGAGCCACAACCTGTTCGCAAAAAGACACCTGATCCACAGCCTGCTCGCATGACACAGCCCAGAGGTGTAAAACATTTGGATTGAATATTTACGAATTAATATTATACCTGTATCATATATCATGAAGAAAGTTGATGTTCCCCAAGTTCTTATCTCAACCGCGGCCATTTTTGGAATAGGACTGATATGGTATGACTTCAACGTGAAGGTTTTTAATACGGTCCGAGATCTTTTGAATGCCACATTATTTGACCCGGACGTATCAACAAAGTTGATATCAGAAGAGACAAATAATTAATTTTGATTTAAACTTTTGTATGTTTCCATTTCTATACTTACAAAATAATGTCAGACAACAAGCTTGTTAAAACAATCACGGATGCTGCTACTATCACTGGTTTTGCCGCCGGCATCGGCTGGGTCGCAAAAAAGGTTGTGAAAGAGAATTTTACTTCTGACCCCAGCAGCAGTGCGATGAACTACGTGAAGTTCACAGCCGTCATTGCGGGGAGCATTGCGCTCAAACAGTACCTCGAGGACCAAAAAATCCTTCCCACCAGCATCTAAAATTAATGATTTGAAAAAAACTCTGCTCTGATATATATAATATCAACAAAGTTGATTACAATGGCAAGTATCGCTATTATGGTTGGTGGGGCTGTGTTGAATGCTGCGGCTTTTATCGGTGGCAATTATCTTGCGAGGGCACTTGGCGGAGGTGACAAAGCTGCACTTGACGAAAAAGTACGACATGATAAAGCTCTCGAGGCGTATCAAGCGGCTTACGCCAAATACACGCGTGACCGCACCAAACTTCTCGACTGGATTGCGACTAACACGCAAATAAAGGAACAAGCCAAGCAGAACTTTACTAACACTGACTACGCCTTCAAACTGTACAACCAGGCGCACCCTGACAAACAAATGATATCCCCCAAAGAACCCAAGTTCTCAGATTTCTATCAACCAAGCCAGCAGCAAAAAAATGGTGAACTCATGTTCGTGGGCGCTGGGGCTCTTGCTCTAGGCTACGCTGCCTTTCGTTTCCTTTAAACTTTTTTAATTTCTTACTTATATTAGTGGGGTAAACAGTGGGGTAAACCCCACACCCCAGGGTTTTAAACTTTTTTAATTTCTTACTTATATTAGTGGGGTAAACATGATGGATGCCAAACTCGCAAAGACATACTATAGTCCTGGGGGCTACTGGAAAGGTTTTGCCGCAATCAAAAAATTATCCGAAGCTGCTAATGTACCAGAAGAAACCGCAAAAAAGTGGCTGTTCAAGCAAGCACTGTGGCAGATATTCCTCCCAGCACCAAAGCGCATTCCTCGGCCGAAATTCGACGTTCCTACACCAAACAAAGTGCATCAGGCGGATCTTCTTTTTTTGCCACATGACAAACTACCTCGCGGGCGCAAAGTTTTCAAATACGCACTCACAGTTGTTGATGTTGCCAGCCGATTCAAAGAAGCTGAACCCTTGACCTCTAAAAACTCTGATGAAGTTGCTTTAGCTTTTAAGAGAATTTATAAGCGCTCGCCTCTGAAATGGCCTGAACTGCTGCAGGTTGATCCTGGGCGCGAATTTATGGGCGCTGTTACAAAAGAAATGGAAAATCACAAAACGTACATTCGGCGCGGGCGAGTTGACATTCACCGTGACCAGGCCATTGTTGAACGTTTTAACCGCACCCTGGCTGAGCGCTTGTTTGGGCACCAGTACGCCGTTGAAATGCGAAAGCCTGAGGGCCAGCGGTCCACGGCGTGGGTAAAAAGGCTCCCTGAAGTTGTAGCCGCTATTAACAACGAGGTAACAAGCCTTACCGGCCAGAAACCCGCCGTTGCCATCAAAGAAAAAAATGTATATGCAAAGCCATCGACACCTTATTTGAGGCCTGTTGGAGAAAGGGAAAAAAAGCTCCCCTCTCTTGTGAATGTTAGGTATTTGTACCAACCTGGCGAGCTTGAAGGTGGTGTGAAAAGAGCCACTGATCCAATCTGGTCTTTGAAAGTTTACAACATTGAACGATCTTTTACCAAACCGAATCAGCCCGTTCTCTACTATTTGCATGACGGTCCTAAACGCGGCTTCGTGCGTGAAGAACTGCTGGTTGTGCCTCCAAACACACAATTACCCCCCGAGCGACTTTAAAGCTTTTTCTATTTCTTTCATTTCGGCATTTGTTAATGAAGCTTCTATTTCTTCCATTTCTGTAGTACCCGTAAGCTTTTGTATTTACCCCGTCGTCAGCTATCCAGCGCTTTGAATCAAACGGGGACAGTGAAATTTTATTTACATGCATGCCGTAGATTTCGTGCCCCTCGCTTCGCAAAATGTTCATTCCGTGCCACATCTGCTCTTTGCTGAACAGCACCTGCTTGTACTGTTCATGCTTTATCTTTTTCTTCACAACGTTCTTTTTCACGCCTTTTGCTTTTCTTACGTTTATTTCGTCCACTTTTATCATGTTACAGCATTGCGACACTCTTGCTTTCGGATGTTTCTTTTTTATTTTTTTGACCAACTCTGCGTCTTTTGCCATTATTGCCTGCACTTTTTTTCCTTCGCAGGTGCACTCTTTTATTTCCGTCTCAGGGAAGTCTTTCTTTATTTTGTCTATTCCCTTTTTGCTTCCGCCTTCCGTCATGATTGAGTACATCTTTGACCTCAGTCCCGCATACTCCGATATTGGGGTCCCCGCGCACTCGTCTTTCATTTTTCCCAGTACCTTTTTGTTCACTGTTGAGTGGAGCGGATGCTCCTTCGGGTAGTCTGATGTATCATAGAAGTTTTTGTTTGCTTTTATGTCTTTGTAGACGTCCTCTGTTTCTATCTTCAGCAGCAGGCTGTCCGTGTCCGTGTACAGAAGCTCGCATTTCTCACCGTACTGCTTTTTCAGGTGGTTGTAAAAGAAGTCGTACATCAGTATCTTGCTTTTGTCAAGGATTGTCATTCCTGTGTAGACCGGCTTGTTGAGCAGCAGCCGGCTTTTGCGCATGTCAATGCCCACCAGGTCGTTTGTAAATATTACGTGCCTTGCGTACAGAGGGCTTGCGACCAATTTCCTTATTTTGTCTTTCTCATTGCTGCGGACTATTTTTATATCTACTCGGTTGCGCAGGTTTTCCATGGTTTTGCCGAAAACTGAGTTATTCATCAGCTTGTAAAAGTTCTTTTCAATGTCATTCTTTGCTTGCTTTCTGAATTCTGTGTTCATCCGAATGTACGGCTCCATCCAGCACTCTTGTTCGAACTCCAGCGCCTTTTTTACGCGCTTCAGTTTCATCCCCTGCTTCAGATAGAACTTCAAGTTTTCGTAGTGAACCACGTAGTCTTTTTTGTCCTCAAGCGTCAGCAGCAGCTTCTTGCTATTTGGGATTTTGAGGTCCAATTCTTTTATCAGATTATTTTGGTAGTCCGACATGTTTTCTTTTTTCACGACCTTTTTCTCTGGCGCCAGCGGGTAGCTGTTGTGTTCTTTATGCAGCTCCGCCGGGTACTCCAAATCAACTTCAAGGATCCAGCCTTTCTTGGCGTTTTCTTTTTTGTTCAGGAGTTCCTCCTCTGTCGGCATCACTCGTTTCCATTTGAATCCGCTTTTGGGGAGAGGCTTGCTCATTGCCCAGCCGTACAGGTTGTTCGCGTCCAGATACATAATGTAACTGTTTGGTTTGCTTTCGTCATAGTCTGTTACCAAAGGATTGTTTGCCTTTGCGTGCCTTTTGCTTACCATCGAGATTCCTCCGCGGATTCCTCGTTCCACGAACATATGCATTTCATGGTCTGTAAACAACTCAAGCTCGACACCCGTCTTTTTCAAGAGTGCGTCCCATGAGAGGCCTGGTGATGTGAAATAGTGCGCCGGGTCAAGACCGTACTGCTGCAAACACAATTTGCGGAAGTTTTCAAATACATCTGCCAACAGTGCTACATCCGTTTTCACGTAAAGGTCATGGTAATCTCCCAATGTTTTACAATCAAAAGTCTCCCAGACTGTCTTCGCGTGTGCGTACTCATCTTCTGTAATGTGTTCATCGTTGAGTTTGCTGTAGAAGTCTTCTTTTTTGGGCAGACTTGTTTCGCTGAATTTCGCCCATGAATCCATGTACTCGTATGGGTAAATTCCCTTTTTGTACAGCAGATCACTGCCATTTGATAATGTTGATGTGATTTTTAGTGCCTCTTTTGGTGTTGCTTCTACCAACGAGTCCAATCTTCCTTGCAAAAAGTTCAAGCTGTCTATGAATCGCAGACCATCGACCGAAATGGTTATGTACTTCTCCATGTTGTTTGCGACGCATTTCACCTCTTTTTGCAAATTTGCCATCGCTTGCATTAAATGGTGCGCGTCGTAGCCCCTCAGGTTGTGAAATACAACTGGTATCTGGTCCGTCTTGGGGTTTATTCTTAGTTTAAGATTACATTGGTTGTGCGCCGCTCCTCTATACTTACCCGTTAAGTGGCAATGGTCTTTTACCGCGTCTCTGTAGTTCTTTTGGAGCAGTGGCTTTTTACATAAATAACAGTTGGTTTGTTGTTTTGCTTTCTGCTTGTCCTTTTGCTCCGGTTTTTTTAGTATTATAATTTCAAATTCACCTTCTTCTGTTCCGTAACACCCCAATTGTTCTAATTCTTTCCTTTGATATTTTTGCTCTTGAAAAAAGCACCTCTTGTGATATTGACCCTGGTATTTTTCTTTTTCTGATATAAGACCTTTAGTGTATACCGGCAATGAATCCCAATAGTTTTCTTTTACCAGTTTCTTTTCACAGATATGACAGTTCTCTGCGTTTTTGAAGTCATACCAGTCTTTGTGTGTCATTGTTATAGGTTTCGGTTTGGCGAGCATTTCTCTTATTTTTTCCTTTTCCAGCATTATGCTTCCCAGAAATGACTTTACCGCTCCCTCACCCCTGTAAACGTTTTTGGCTGTTACTTCTCCGTCGCTTTTCACCACAATGTATGAATACCCGCAAGCTTCATGCCACTCGGTCTTTTCTGTGTAACTTTTATCAGGGGCGCGCTCACAGCCTTGTATCTTTTTTACCAGTGCCTCAAAGTCCGCGTATATCACGTAGGGCACTTTCATCTGTTTCTGATGATTTTGAAAAGCGAGGATGTTTTCCCCCTCTTCCGGCATATCTATTTTTGTTGGTCTGCCATTCACTCCGTTGCAGTACTTTTCGTGTTCCACCAGCGTGTGCGCTCTTGTGAAACGTGTTAAGCACCTCATGCAGTAGAAAGTTTTATTGTTTATTGCCTTATCGAACAGCAAAGCGCTTTCTCTTTTTACCCAACAGTAATGCTGTATCTCCCCTGACTCAATCAACATCAGGTTTATTCTTTTCACGCTTTTTTCTTTACTGCTTATTCTGTGCACTATCACCGTGTCTTTTTCCCATCCGAACACGTTTATTGCCAGTTTTGGGTTTTGCTTTTCAAGCTTGTCTATTTGTTTTACCGGTGTTGGGAAATCCATCCCCTCGTAATTTATCCCATCATTTTTGGAATATTTGCTTGGTCTTTCAGGATGCACACCGTCTTTTGGAGGAAATAATGCAGCTCTTAGAGCCCACTTCAGGCATTCGTTGTCTTTATTTTTCACATTTATTATTGCCTTTAGGTTCCTCCGCGCAGTGGCTGATATTTTGCTACATTTACGTATGCTAGCTCTATACTTTCTATCTCCCATCCTGATCCTTGCAATGACCAGTTTTCTATTTCTCCCTTTATTCTTCCCATGAATTCTTCATATTTTTGTTCTATCTGTTCTTTGTCATACCTGGTAAAAACGTGTGGGTGGTCCTCTTTAAAATAGTGCGACATTTCTTGCGTTTTTCCGTTTCTTTCTATTTCAAAATTAACTTTTAGCCCGAAGCTCACCTTTACACTTCCCAACTTTAGAATTTCCTGTTCAATCAAATTAGTATACTTTTCTTTATTTGCGTTTTTAAACATATAAATGTCTTTGTTGTTTGGATTTGTTTGAGATACATTCATTATCCAAACACGAAGCCATTCCTGAAAATTACTCTGACTTATTTTAAACACATCGCGTACAGGTACACGTTCAGGCTGTAATGGCTCGGGAATGTTTCTATTTTGCTCCCTCGTTATTGGACTGTAAAAAGTTTGTAGAACATTAGACGAAAATCTTGCGGCCGCCATCTCTTCGTATATACAAGTGCAGATAACTGTTCAAATGGAAAATAATTCTGAGACACTTTTGTATATAAATAGTGCATACATTTCTTCAAAAGAAAATAATTATAGGCGTTTGAAAAATGCTCTTCTATATTAAGTTCCCGAAAAAACGCTACTGGATCTGGGACAGTGAAGTTTCCGAAAAAACGCTACTGGCTTTGGGACAGTGAATTTCTCTCACTGTTAATTTCTCTCAAATTCCACTATACCACCACACACATATAAGATATCTTATATGTGTGTATCTTATATGTGTGTTCTATGTATCCTATTGTTGAAGTCACAATATATTATTGCAGCGGCTATTGCTAAAGAAGAGAAGTTTGAGTACTTTTCAAAAACAGGCTTTTGTCCACTGCTAACAGATCAACCAGCCTGAAAATCTTTCACCCGACCTCCATCACTTTTCCCCTCAGTTCATCTAAAAATCAAAGATCTCTTCGAGATTTAACTATTTTGCATGGAGTATGCGTTGGGGGAAATGTTAGTATTGGCTTTGGGACAGTGAATTTCTCTCACTGTTAATTTCTCTCAAATTCCACTATACCACCACACACATATAAGATATCTTATATGTGTGTATCTTATATGTGTGTTCTATGTATCCTATTGTTGAAGTCACAATATATTATTGCAGCGGCTATTGCTAAAGAAGAGAAGTTTGAGTACTTTTCAAAAACAGGCTTTTGTCCACTGCTAACAGATCAACCAGCCTGAAAATCTTTCACCCGACCTCCATCACTTTTCCCCTCAGTTCATCTAAAAATCAAAGATCTCTTCGAGATTTAACTATTTTGCATGGAGTATGCGTTGGGGGAAATGTTAGTATTGAAAGCGATTTGCGATGCATTAACCCATTGACTCACAGTCCAGAAGGCTTTTATTAGCGCTCACCCACCCCCCCCCCCCCCCCCCAAAAAAAATATATATATATATTCCTAGCTCTTTTACGGCATTTAACACAAACGTGCGAGTGGGAAAAATATACCATATGCGTACTAAATGCTGACAAATAATTCCTTTCTGAAGTAAACGTTTATTACAACTAGGCACGCTGAAAGACCAATTCATGATTTGAAATGTTAATTATCAACCTTGATAAATTGATCCCAAACCAAACTTGAAGACGGTGAAAAAATTTCTTCACCTCCGCGCGTCATTTGAACAACTCGCAAAAACACGAACTCTTTCTACAAAATATAACACTAGTTCAAAACACTCTGGTGAAAGGTAGGTTTTCTTTCTGTACAACTGTCACTGACATTTATTTAACCACCAGTGGTATTATCTTGGTACAGAAAAGCGGTAATTAGGGATAATAATTTGCGAATCATGGTGCCGTGAGATAGCGGAAAACTACTGAATTCCTTCCACAAAATAAACACTCAGATTGCTTTTTATGCTATCCATCACTATAACTAATAACAAAAAAAGTACCTGTTTGCATTTTCCGAAGTACTGTAGTAAATCTTTGCATGTAAAAGGTCGTTAACTGAACACAATTATTAAATAAACAACAACGCGATGGTAAGTCGGCCGCACGCTGCATATCAGATGTCACCATGCGCTTTTCAAATCAATACGCTTCAGAAGCCTAAAATTCCAAACGTAAACTGGGCAAATGAAAGAAACTTGAAGGAAGTTTTGTTTTAGATTAATTCTCATTTCAAGATGTAGCTACTAATGTATCAAAGCTTCAAAATTCTGCATATTTTTGAAGCCGTGAGATCCTGCATTATTCACGCTAAAGCGTAAGTTTAATTTTAGCGCGACGGCTTTTTGCAGTCAATTTTTCACTAAGTGGCTTTACCGATCCTTCTAAAAATTCCATTTAAGTTCGAAGCAATATTGTACATTACCATTTTCCTGTCTAAGTCTTGAGAAGCTGCATTAAGTCGTGATCAAGTCCGTGAATTGTGGTCAAAACAAAAGATTGCGTGACGAGCTAAAAATACTTCTTTCAACGAAGACGACAAACAATAGACTTGTAACAATAGAAAATAGCATTGGCCAATATCCTCTGACAATGAAGATTCGCAGCAGCTTTTAAGCATGTAAAACTAAGCGATTCAATCGATGAATAGCACAGATCTTTGAAAAATACCTACCTGTAGTTTGCAAAAGGCTAGACAGGCTAAATGACGAGCGACGCGTGAAAATAACACTTCGGGATCGAGAACTGCTGACGCATTCCTATCCAGTGACGTTTTTGTCGCCCACAGCGAAAAGTATTCCCTTGACATATTAAAACAGTCCCTTGAGAGTATACAAAAATGTGGGTCAGAGAGTGCCAACCCAATGCCCCCAATTCTTACCATTTTTCTTGTACCAAGCAAAATAGTCGAAAAAAAAAATGATAAGCAAAACGCTTGATGTTAGGCTTCAAGTTTGCAGCTCGTGGCGATGGCCGTCGACAGCCGAAGAGGAGAATTCCCCCGCGCGCGAGAAAATTTTTTTGGCGTACCCAGGGTAGATTAAAGTAGGCATAAGTCATAAAAAAATATTTTACGGCAAATAAGCTTCCTAGACAGATTCACATACATGCAGGTACGTGAGTACTCACCGCGCACACAATAAGCACGTGTAGATATTCGTTTTTTTTTAGAAATTTGAAGTCTTCTTTGCAGCCGTTGTTTGACCTCTTTGGGAAACGTTTTATTAAATCCCCTCCCCCCCCCCCCCCCCCAGCCTGTCCCCTCCTCTCCCCAGTCCCCTCTTCCTTTTCCTTCCTCTTGTGAGACAGATGCGTGATAGGCTACCGGCGGGCTACCCATTGTTACGGGCTACTCATATATGATCTGTGAATTTTTATTTAGTTTTTTTGTATCCAAGTCTCTCATGGGGGATTGCAGACAAATGAAGCAAAGACTGTTTGCAATTTTGTCCCGTTATAACTTCTGAGTCTGATTTACAAATTGGTCGACGACCTTCGACAGCGTTCGACACCCGTAGTCTCCTTCGTGACGTCAGCGGCCGGTGCGTACGTGAGTGTATTTATCAGCAACAAGCGTGACTGCAGACAAAACAGGAAGTCCGAACATATGTGCATCCAGTTGCTCGCCTTGCTAACAGTTTGAATCATAGAATTAGAAGCAATGTTGTGCACTTCAGCTTTCATTCTTTGCCTGGTATGTTTTCTGCATAGTTTTGGACCTTTACAGTGCAGACGTACAGGACAGTCACACGCAATGGAATACAGCCAAAGTCGCTCAAGTCTGACACGGAGGAGGTGCTTGTGGAGTTGCTTTCTGGAGGTAAACGGCATTAAGATTTGATATGTTACCTGGTGTTTACAGAAAGTTTGTGTTCTCGTGACAGTACAATTTTCGTGAAGTAACACATTCAGAAACTTATTGACTTGTTCCGTGTGAGAATAACTGATTGCAACGAAACGAAATGAGCTTAAATTAAATAACAATACAGAATCATATCATAGATTATGTTTCAAGATGAGTCTCTATTTATCCACGACAACTGAATCAAATGTTTCCTATTTAACAAATAGACGGTAACCCCTCGTTAATTAATTTCAGTTGATAACGGTCTATATATAACGGGTCGGATTTGATTTCGACTCGACGAAGTTTCACGATGAAATCACAGTCTCACCGTCACAGAGCTTGTCGAACGCTGCCATGTGGAACTTCAAGTAATTTGCTTTGATGTTTTTGTACTGTGAAATGAAACTCAGAGTAAATGCTTTGATAATTAAATGCTGTTGGTGCACAACCGTTCCCGGGCGAGCAACCGGTTAAGAGCAGTACTTAAAATGCATGTTTGTAGTCAAATGATCTGAATGATTGGACGATTGATCCAGACGTACTCGAACACAAGTTCTTCATCATTATTCATTTACATTTTACTGTAACACAAAGTATTAAAATTAGTACAACACTTCAAAGCCCAACTTCTCTTTTATAATAAAACGATAAAACAAGTAGAGTACGGGTTTTAAAAACCACAGGAAAAACATACAAGGCAAATATCTGAAATCAGCTATACACACAAATGCGAACTGTCATTACAGAGACACCACGCCACACTGTATTTGTTATTTTTAAGCGATGACGTCATTTTATGACGTCATCGGTTAATGCTGTAAAGCGAAAAAGCGATGGAATTTATGGAATTTTTGGTGTTACGGTGTTACGATTACTCAAGAGCAATGGGAACTAGGTGCATTGTTTGTATTCTTTTTGAGATCCGCCATCTTGTTTTTTGGCAAAGGAAGATATTTTTTTGCAGCTTGTATCATCACCGATCGGCAAACCTTATTTCATTTGTAGCTGTTAAATTGAGATTTCGAGTCTGGAGTGAGTGTTGCACTTTATCAGTTATCGAATAAATTTGGCATAAAGTTAAGAAGTGATGTCTGTCGTGAATGCAGACGAAGCAACCGATTATTAGCAGTTTTGAAACATCTGTTGAAAAGGTGAGCCATCTTAAACCTTTTTTTTAAGCGATGACGATGACGTGATCGATTAATCTTGCCGTGCGAGTGGACAGGATCTGTTGTTGTCTGTTGTCTGTTGCCTGTTGTGATCAACCGATCTGTATACTCACCGAAGGGAATGCACAATGTGCGAGCCAGCGAGCCATGCGAGGCAGACCTGCGAGGCACTTGAAAACACATTGGTTAGCCTAAATAGCACTCCGGTTAGCCTAAATAGCACTTCGGTTAGCCTACAGTTAGCTCTTAGGTAGCTTGCGGTTAGCTTTTATATTGGAATAAGGGATTTCTTGCTTGCCCGGTTCACATGGCTTGCGAGTCATGCGAGGCAAGCGAGCCATTTCGGTTAGCCTAAATAACACATTGGTTAGCCTAGCAACACTCCGGTTAGCCAAAAAAGCACTTCGGTTAGCCTACAGATCGTATAGGTAGCCTTTTTATTGGTATTTTTAAGTGCCTCGCAGGTCTGCCTCGCATGGCTCGCATGACTCGCTGGCTCGCATATTGTACACACTCGAACCGAATACTGGGAAAAGAAATCAAGTCAACTCAACAAGAAATCGTCGCGTAGAACTCAAAGCAAAATACTCCTGGGCCGTTAGAAAGGACTAATTTAAAGCATAAACGAAAGAAACAAATTATATTTGATGCGTTCTATAAGATTTAGTAAACAGAAATCTCTCCATTCTTTAAAACAAAAGGTGTAAACAATTTTAGACAGCGTTTGACCTTGCATCGTATATATGTATCGTATATCGTATGTCACGCCAAGATAACGCAATTTTTGTTGAACAATCATTCAGCACAGAAGTTGTCAGTTACTTTTATGTACCCTAATTTTTTGACAAATGTCCTGAAAATTATCAAAGACCCCTTGTGAAACGTCATCGCTTCTGCATGCATCGCGTGCCGTTTATTAGTATTTGCAAGAGATGACAAACATTTCCTGCGTCAGTGATTAATTATAAGGTAACCAAGAAGTCGACATATTTGGATAGTGTTGCTTGTGCCTGGCAACAGGAAGTTTTATAGAAATTATAATAAGCTCTTTCTTTGGTTAAAAAAGGAAAGAAAATGAGCTTATTTGGCGTAAAAGGAGCAAATGCTATTCTAATAGTTTTTGGCCTTTTCTTAACGAGTGGAAACCTGGGAATTTGCACTATAGTGGAAAACAGTTAAAAGCCGCCGGACTTCAATTCAAAAATACGGTGTCGCGTCTAACTGTATACAGTATACAAGTCGATTTTAAATTGTCATTACATTGCGGGTCATATATATAACTGAAACTCAAAGGCAATGTAAAACAAGCCAAAAAAAAAACAAAAAAAACAAAACAAAACAAAACAAAACAAATCCGGCCATTATTTTTCCACTGCTCATCGCTCCATCCAAATCATATACGTTCGAGAACTGCATATCGGAAACTGAATCTAAAATAAAAATATTCCAAGCTGCTAAAATTGAAATCAAAACTTAGATCGAAAACTGAAAGAGGGTAAGCCTGCCGAATATTGATCATCAAACCCTAATCACGACTTTAAATATTTTCTCGAATCCGATTGGTTCTTAGCCTCCCACGCAGTCGTTTTTAGGGGAGATCGGATTGCACTCGCTCCCCACAAACGCCTGCTCAACCGAGAGCAACATTCCTTTCCCATTGTTTGATTTGCCAGACAACCAAACGTCTTCCTAATTTGTTTTTCGCTGCCCAAAAATCAACATGATCAAAAGACCGCCCTAGGTACTATAAATGATGGTAGCTCAGAAAAGCACGAAAAGCTACCCTTTGAATAAAAACTCGGCTTTTATATTTTAGACTTTTCAGACCGAATGCAAAATCATTATAATTCACCGCATGCAGTTGATTTGTTATTGTGGTCGTCGCTATTTCCAAGTTCTACGCTTTTGTCAACTTAATCGGTTCTTTGCCGTTTTATCTCTCGATTTATTGACTTGTAAATACCATATATCTCCTCTTTGATGCTTCCTAAACTCTCCTTTTCTTTTTCAAGTCGCTGAAGTGTCTTCTAGCTTTTTGAGTTGCATCCAGTGATATTTGTTGATGTCAATGATTGCCGTTCGATCAGGCGTATTAGATGAATTTACTGCACTTTTCGCAAAAATTTAACCCTTCCAGCAGATGACCGATTCAAAGCGTTGTATAAAAAGCATTTTAATTCCATTCAATAATTTTTTTACCGGTGTTTTAGCTATCGTGAACCGATGTGAAACATTTACTTGCGGATCGAAGTCGCGGGAAATTTGATAAAACCATTTTGATTGGTCATCACCTGATCACAGACAATGTGTCAGTGCTAATTGGTTTGGTTGTCTGGCAAATCAAACAATGGGAAAGGAATGTTGCTCTCGGTTGAGCAGGCGTTTGTGGTGAGCGAGTGCAATCCGATCTCCCCTAAACACGACTGCGTGGGAGGCTAATTGGTTCTTAGCACACCCAAGATTTCAAACAAAGCACGCGTCCGCTCTTTTAATATTTGCCGAGTCTTGTGTTAATGTTTGATATGTATTTTATTTTTCAACGTTTCTAAAACGGCTTTTTTTCTCAGCTCCGCGAATGTTTTTACGGTGGTCATAAATCGTGAGAAAGCTTTATTGCTTTATTATTTTCTCTTGTCTTTATTAAATGTTTCCTCGAATTTTGTTATAGTTACGATAAATGGTAATTAATAGAAGTTCGTGTCGTCCATGCGATTCGGTCTGCTATAAGCAATATTCGTGCTTAACAGTCAACGATCAACAGAACAATGAACACGTACCCCACTAGAGCGTTGCTTGACGAGCCCAAACAACGGCTGCGAAGGAGACTACACGTACACCGGGGGTGCTTACCATTTAGCCAAAAAATCCGGAAATTTCGGTTGAAAGTCAAATGGAACAGTAATTTTCCGGAAAATCCGTTCGGAAATTGTAGACTACCTCCAGAGAGGTAGTCCTCTTTTTTCCGTTCGGAACGGAACGTCGGAAATTTCCTTACCATTTGCACGATTTCCCAGTTCCAGTCTCTCATCAACGGAAAATAATAACAGGAAACCGAACTTCAAATGGTAAGCGCCATCTCGTTCGGTTGGTTTGCTGATTTTGGAAAATCCCTTACCATTAATCAGTGTTCATTCCAACCGGTTCCTTCTGTCAAATGGTAAGCACCCCGGATCTACTGACAAATCTTGGCTATATTGGTTCGTCTGCATTGGTAATTAATGTCTTTACGCATATCACCCAAAGAGGGAAAATTGTGAAGGCATATATATAACATACAATAAAACTAAAAAATTTCAAAAACGATCTCTGGCTAAAACTATTAAAAATTACAAGCTTTCGACTGTTGGAACTACAGTCTTCGACGGGTAGGAATGTGATGTTTTCACATCTTTACCCGGAAGACTGTAGTTCCAACATTCGAAAGCTTGTAATTTTGAATAGTTTTAGCCAGAGATCGTTTTTTTGAATTTTTTTAGTATGTCTTATCCTGGCTGCGGCCTTCAATATTTTTACATACAAAAAAATCATATATTTTTATTTTAAAACGTACAAAACTTTGCAAATTAAAACACTTACCGCGAAAAATAACATCAGTTACCACTGTGTGCAACACCACAAGAAAAGGCAAACTGAATTCTAAAGTACATGCATGCGTGTAAAAGCTGCGATCAAGAAACAAATTATGGTACACAGAAATGGTCTCCAGACTTATGATATTATTGCACACTGATCATAACACTAAACAACGTGCATGATTTTATAGTGTCGGAAAAAGAAACGATTTTCTTAGTCAAACCTATAAAAACCGAGAAGCTGTTGCTATGTCCGTGGTGCACTTGTTGCTATGTCATTTTCCTGTATGATAATATGGGTAAAATTCCGGCCTTCCTCCTCAACTCGTTCTGATGTTGTTATAACAAGGAGTGTAATTATATGAAACAATAATTGACGAATCATATTATAACTCTTGCCCATTGACAGTTAATGGTGACTTAATACCCTTGTTTGATGGTTGACGGCTAAAGTTATCGCTAATCTATCTACATAAGCTCAACTTACAATTGCAAAGCATTAGACCCAAGGCAATGTTTTTTTTTCCCATTTGAACATTCCACTCATGGCTGGCGAAATCTTATTATATATCTGGGACAGACATGACGGCAAACATTGAACTTTGATCTTGTCAAACGGGAACTCAAATTTTAATCAAGCGTGCGTGCTTGCCAAATTTTAGTACAGTCTGAAGTGTCAGTAGCGTTCTCTGATCCAATTACGCTTTTTGCGCCTTGTATACTACGTGTCATACGGTTTGTTAACGGATAGAGAATTATTACCGAGATTCAGAAGCAATGTTATACACTTCAGCTGCCACTTTTTGCCTTGTATGTCTTTTGCACAACTTTGAATTGTCACAATGCCGAAGTACAACACGCATATCCGCAGAATACAGCAATCAGCCAGGCGTGATAGGAGTTTGTTTGCGGAGTTGTAGCTCTCTTGCGGCCGAACTCGGAAGGACAAAATCAAAGCTCGGTACTACCGAGGTAAGAAACGGTGATTGGTGACTTTCAAATTTTGCAGTTATGTCGCCAAGGCGGCAAACTGTTTATGCCTTAATCTAGTACACTCTGTGTTATAAATACCGACGACATTTGACTTACGAATCGACAACTGAATCGAAATTTTTTCCATTATGCTCTAAAACAAAAGCCAGGTTCCAACAAGATTTCGGCGGTACCACAACCGTCGTACTTTTGTCTTGTTCAACTGTAAGCAGTAGTCAATGATTCTCACTGGTGGATCCCCGAGGTGAAATACAGAATTCCCCAGTGAAATTAAGAATAGCTCTACAATCACTTAAATTTGAGATATTATCTAGATAAGCTTAGTCTATATCAACCGTCATAATTTTTTCAACGTTCCTTTTTTCCTTTGTATTTTCTTAAAGTGTAAAATATTTTAATATCTTTTTGAAACTTGTCTTAGGGGGTCGATGTCAATTGGGGCTTTGCCCTGTTTCTGCCTCCTGTCGCACGGTTTTTTGTTTCCTTTTTCTTTAACATCAAATTTTTGTTTTTTTTCTTGCAAATGTAAATTTGTACGACAAAGAAAATAAACTAAACTAATATGAATTCTTTAATTACAGAGGACAGGAAGACGTTGCAAAACACTTCGTCTGAGCTGGGATTAATTTTCCATTAGAAATATTTGTTTTTCGGCTAAAGATAACGTGGTGTTTACCTCTGACAATTAAGAAAATGATTAAAAGTGAGAATTTAATTATAAAGCGTCAAACGATTCATTTCCGATGCGATGTTTTTAAAATTTCCACTTAAAGTTATTAGTGTTCGAATGCTGTATGTCAGTAAAATTATCAAAAGTGGTTTTGTGAACCTTCTTTGAAAACTCTAGGATTAAGTGTCTTGTGTATATTATTTCCGAAATTTGCATGAAGAAAACGAAAATAAGTATGGGTAATTAAATGGTGACGAGTGAAATTAGGAAATAATTTCATGCGCGTTTTGTCAAAATTCTAATAAAACGCTCAAGAATCTGCTCAATGCCATTTATGTTATTGCTAAAAGATTATAAGACGACCAAACAAACTGGTCAAGGTGACATTCAAGCGAAAATGCGCAAAGTTTAAGCTCTAAGATCATCTTTTAAAATCCTGTACGTCATCTTGGCAGTGAGACATGGGAAACGTTGCCATGGCAATTTTGTAATTTCACATGTGAAATTATAAATTAGCGCTAAAATGTCGCGCCAAAATTAAGGAGTAATTTGTCTTCCATGATATTAATTTCAGTAAATTTATAATGCTTTCTTTTAAATTTGTTAAGGCCGGCAATTAATAATACCTAACCTAAGTAAATGATGATTAAACGTGGACGCTGGTTGTTATGGAATATGTCATTTAAAATTTGGGTTTTGCTTTAAGACTCTTGGCTTTATCAATTGTGTCTTTTTATCACTGTATTTAGCTGAGTATATCCTATAATATATGCCGAAAAACATTTTTGAGACGTGTTGAATGTTAACGCTGAACAGCCTATGAAAAGTCAGAAACTGTGAAAGAGCAATACCGATGACTGTAACACGACTCACGGTTAATGGCTGCATAATGTGGGCCTTCCTGATAATGAACAGGAAGCACCTTGATGTTTTTTTTATATTTTTTACGAACTGGACCAGAGCGGTGTGTCGGGTCATCAAACGATTGTCTCACTTAATCGGTAAAGTTGTTAGCTCTGACGTCAACTACAAAGACTGAACTCGAGCTTCAGTGGCCCTTAAACCTTGCTTTGGTGACATTTGGTGTTTTAAATGATAACCTTTGAACACGTGAAGTATCAAAAGGCATTAATGAAGTAGTAGATCCATTAAACTGCCGTTCTTCAACTTTAACGCCCGAGAGTTGCGATAGGCGTAAATCATGAAGCTGGATAAACACTTATGGTCCCTCCTCCCCCTCCCCCCTCCCCCCCCCCAAAAAAAAATCGCTAACATATCTCATTACCGAGAACCAATTTTCTCTGGAAAAAGCATTTAATGCAGTATGGTTATAAAAACGTAAAACTGACAATCCACAGCAAGCACTCATCCTTTAAATTTATCCAACAAGAACAAAAATGTTGAACGTGAATTTTTGACTTTTATCGGAGTAACATTAGTTAACGTGTCAAAACAACTGCCATGGATCAGCATGGCAATACATTTGTTTTGAGTATTTACAACTTTATCGATCCCTGAATCAACATCTGATAAACAGTACGGTCGTCAGTAATTTGATTTTACTTTGTTTTCTTTCTGAACAGACATCAAGGCGTTGGACCTGTTTTGAAAAGTGCCTTGGAAGGAACAAGGAAGGCGATTTCAATTCGAATGGCACTATCCTTCGGATAATACCTCATCTAACTACGTTGTCAAGAAGAAAGAAGCGTAACATAAATGGTAGGTACTTATATATACCCGTATTATTGTCAGTGGGAGTCCTCATGCACAAACGCCCTAATTCCCTTGGGATCCCAGTTGTTCATTCCCCCACCTCTGTAAACCCTCAAAGGAATTTGTTATGCATAATTTTACGCGAGTTTAGTATAAATGGTCCTGTTTTATTCTGTTTATTCCTCTATTCGGTAAAACGGACGCCAGACATCAGATCATCCACCCACCCTCCTCCGCGCAGTGGTGGCTCGCTTTTGTGTCTTAGCTGCCGCTCCTTTCCGCCTCCGGGCTCGCCTTATCTCAACCTGGGGCGTTTGGGAGTGGGGGAGCCTGGTAAGAATATATTACTACCTTTAGTCTCTGGTCTGCAGGAGGCAGAATGCAGACTACTGCTTCCACACTCAATCCTCGATTGGTTTGTTCCTGTTCCACCCAGGGGTGGCGATTAGATAGTTTATTCTGTGGAGGTTTGTGTCACCGAGAAACCTTTCGCGAGAGCAGGTGGTTGGCCTACAGCTCAACCATCAACCTAAAGAACAAGGAATTACTCAGCTGTCTCTTCTTTAGGTCAAACTCCTTGCTTTTTTCTCACTTTTTATTTACACTGATTAGCGATCGATCATCAGCACCGATCTTTATAAAAAAATTGTGAAATGTAAATCGCCTGTACACTGAACATACAGACCAATTCAACGCGATTAGAAGTGACTCTATAGGAGCAGATATTGGCTTTTATCTCACGACATTTTGTTTTCTTTTTGTTGCATAAAGAAAAAAATAGCGTACAATGTCCACTTAAGCCAATTGCCAACGACGTGTTTCCATCTTTGAGAAATCCAGAGCGTAAGCAATATGAAAACTCCGCTAAGTGGTATCTTAACATATCGTGGGATCCTATAAATGGTAAGTGGACGTATTCAATATACAGCAAACGTAAGTTTCTTTACTTTGAAAATTTAATCATACCCAATTTTAGTTAAGTGAAATAAAAATGCGATTAGCTCAGAAGTTTGCTTCCACCAAAAAGAGTAACTTTGTACACGTAGCCTGTGAGAGTAGCTTTGAATAAATTACAACAACAAATTACTCCAACTTTTAAAGTTTCATACACCACTTAGGGCCTCTTCAAATGAGCCCGGTAACTGGGCTGGCTCGGTTACCGGGATGAATTTTGTTTTCTGTTCATATGGGAAATTTCAGCCCGGTGACCGGGATGAAATTCAAGAAACAAAACCAAAATGGCGCCACATAAACTTGTATCGTTCGCGACTATCATAGCTTTGTCGACTCTTGTAACTTTATTAATAAAGCTAATTCAAAACCTTTTGAAGTGGAAATGCATACACGGCAAAATTATGCCATTTTGGCAGTCCAGTTTCGAAAGCGAAGCTAATTCGTCAAAACAAATTTCGTCCCGGTAACCGGGCTGGAGTGTTTATATATGGGAAAATTTTCATCCCGGTTGCCGAGACTTCGGTTTCTACAACCGAGATCTCGGTAACCGGGCTGGCACGCCTTCTCGTATGAACACATCGCAATTTTTACAAAGGAAGTAGGAGTGAGGCGAGATCTCGGAAACAGGGCCAGCCCGGTCAACCGGGCTCATACGACACTTCTGATCTACTTCCAGGTTTCTGCTATTCTGTAAAAGTACTAATTACACTGTAGTCGTGCAGTGCAGACTATATAACGCTCAAGTTACTAAATTCCATACTAGTTCATTCAGGTGATGTACAACATTTCATCTCCCAAACCTTAAGCATGCTTCAAACGACAAGCTCGTAAGCTTTCATTTTTGTTTGAACAAGGCGAAATGTAATATCCTTTGCAATCAAAGTTAAAAAACAAAACAAAAGAAAACTTCTTCTCTCTTCTCTTATATTATCAGACACTACGAACTTTACGGGATACGGCTTAGCTTACTGGTGTATTGATGATGACAATCCTTTCAATCAAGTCAGCGGATGGATAACGCGACAAAAGGTATGAAGTTTACGAGCTGATGCTCCTAGCTAGACAAGTTCATGTTCTTCGTTAATATCCTGCTGGCGCTGTACGTTTCTTCATTTGCCTTAGGGCCTGTTTACAAGCAGGTAGGGTAACCCTAGTGCTAGGGTTACCCTAGCAGGAGGGTTACCCTAGCGCTCCCACATTTCTTCTTTTTTTCTTCGACGTGTTTACAAGGCAGCTAGGGTTACCCTCGCACTAGGGTAACCCTAGCTGAGCGCGAGGGTTACCCTAGCGCCTTGTAAACGCTCTGCTAGGGATAACTCGCCTACCCGGGACAACTTTATTTTGGCTCCAAGGAGCTAAATATCTTTAAAACTACCAACAAAAACAGTGAATTTTGACCAAGGAACATCGTGTTCATTCACAATTTGTCGTATTTTTGCACTGGAACGGAATTATTATCGAATAACAGCTTCTTACGACAAAATTTTTGGTAAAATGTTTGGCGCTGCATATGTGAATTCATTCCATAACATAATTATTTATAGTTTCTCCGTCAAACGCGTTACAACTACAAAACAATTAGTGCTTGGGACGTTAATGAGCTTGGAAATTGAAATAAGATTTTACTGGAACTGATAAACTGCGTAAATAAAACGAAAATCGGTTTTGGCACTTATATTATTACCCGTTACATGCTATATTTACAAGGTTAACTGAAGCGTAACCGGTGTAAGTTGACCCGGGTAGTATAGGGTTACCCTACCTGCGAATTTTTACTTATAAACCCGGGCTATCTTCTAACCATCTTGCTAGGGTAACCCTAGCACTAGGGTTACCCTACCTGCTTGTAAACAGGCCCTTAGAATGTGGAAGCACTGAAATCCTTCCAGGGGCGGATCCAGGAATTTTTTAAAGGGGGGGTTGTACACTATTGTAGTAACCTTTAATGCAAAAAACAATTTTATTCAATTATTTTTCAGGAAGAATAAAAAAAAAATAACTAAAAAATTTTGCCCAAAGGGGGGGTTGCAACCCCCATCACCCCTCCCCTGGATCCGCCTCTGCCTTCTATCGATAACGAACAAGAAACAAGCTGTGTAGATTGCCATATTCGTTTCATGGAAAAGAATTTTGCATAATATTATTGGGAAACAAATGTTGTATAATTATGAAACATACTTAAAATGAAACTTTTAAAGTAACGCAAGTGAAGCGAAGTGTGCTGTCAAACTTCACTGTTCATTTGTACTGAAATAACTAGCATCTCGAAAAATTTGGACTGGGCAGCTGGCAAACGGAAATAAATTATAAATTAGATAATAAGTATGAACGTGTAGTCTTTTGTCTCACGATGGAATCACTGAGTCGTTGATCACGATGTTTCGACGGCAATACTATAGGCACTTTAAGACCCAACGACGCGAACTAATTCTAAATCGCATAAATTACACAACCATGCGTTAAACGTTTTTGAAACTGACATCTGATGTTAACAAACACGTTAAGGTGAAACATGTTTTGTTGAAACATGTTTACTCTAATCATGTTTCGAAAAGTCGTTGCGCTTCGTGCATACGCTTTGGATAAATGCATAATGATTGCCTAAAGTGTGTCCCCTGCGACCTTAAGTTGTCTCAAATGAATTTGTTTTGCTTTTGAGTGTAACTTACTTGACATAAATTATTTCTCATTTCAGAACGAGACGTACGTAGTCTTTAACGAATCGGAATCTTGTTGGAATTACGACAGGAAATTAATATATAATGTAAGTATTAACTCAAAGCGTCAGAATTACGAGCAGAAACCTTGGTATTGTTTTGTCATATATTTCTCATATATATTTTGTCGTATACAGCTATTTCTATTAACGTGTCGGATTAAAGCTTCAAGCCTACGAGTCAAGACCGAATGGTATTTACTGGAATTTGCATATAAGCGTTGAGGAAATCTGCAAGTTTGTATTTTTGCACGTGAAGTATTTGTTTTTCTTTCCGTGAGACGTTCTTTGTATCTTTTCCTTCTCCGTTTCGTGGCTTGGATTATTCATTTAAAAGTAAATGCAGCGAAAAATGATCTTTTCTTCACATGTCTGAAGAGAAAGGAAAAGCAAAAAGTCTCCTTTTGCTATATCGCTATATCTCATTAGTATTCAGGACGTGTGGAACACGCTACCTTCTCCCATAATACCTTCTCCCAGAAAGAGAGAGACAATTGAAACTTCCATCGAGGTGACGTAGCACCAATGAGATTCGTGTTTGCCTTTGATTGACATTTCCTCGATCAACACTTAGGACGCTTTTCACGCAACTATGAAGAGGTGAAATTAAACAGTAGTGGCAAGTAATAAGACTTGATTTCAGTGTAAATGTATTTTGACACTGATGTATATCTTTTGAAACATCCCTAGTAGTAAAGAACGAAAAGCCGGCTGTTCAGTGTCTAATAAGTCGCTGTAAAGTGTCGAATAAGCCGTGGTGCTTAAAACTTGTTTCAGAAAATTTAAATTAACACGACGTGACTAGGAGTCTGATAGCCCATCGCAGGTTACTCTCGCAGTGGCAGTGTGAGACGTGTGCGTAAATTGTTTGTAAATTATCTTGCCTAGGAACAGAGTACCCATAGGCCAAAACTCGAAGCCGGACCGCTCGACCCGAAATCCAGTAGACTCACTAATAGGCCAACGTGCTCCGTCCTTAGCTGGACTGGTTCTGATTAATTGACAGGAACCGGAAACAAGCCTCATTTTGGTGTTTCGGGGATCGGAAGTGAAAACCACAAGCCGGAAAAAGTGCCAAAACGTATTTATTTTTTAAAAGTCCTAAAATGTTTACAATGCGGGACGTTTTTTGCCTCGGGTCCCAGTGATCGGCGCCCGACTTACAGAAAATACAAAGAAAGGGGGAAGTCCCTCTCATACCCTCACTTCCCATTAGTATTTACTCCATCTGAGGTTTTCTCGTTTATGTATATATCGGATTCAGGAATATCTCTTAATAGGGATGTCCCCCTTTCCCTCACCTCCCTTTAGTATTTATTCCACCTGAGGTTTTCTCTTTTATAAAAATTGGGTTTAGATATATCTCTTAATAGGGATTATACCTCCATCGCCTCAACTTTTCAGGGCCGTAGCTAGCAAGAGGCAAGAGGAGGCACTTGCCTCGTCTAGATTGTAACCCAAAATTAAAAACAAAATACGTTTACAGTTGAACAAGATTGAAGAAATACCTTACGAAAATGCCGAAAATATCGTTTCAGAGCTTCTAGATCTCAAAATTTTCTGTGGGGCATACCCCAGACCTCCAAGCAGCTCACGCCTTCGGCGATCGCAGATCTTGCCTCGTCTATTCCAGAAGTTTGGCTACGGGTCTGCTTTTGCACAAAATTGATCTATATGTATTCCGGTTCCTTGTTCACTGCGTAATATCTTTAATGATTGGCACTCTTACTCACGGCCTTCTGGTCACCCACTGGTGATTGATTTTAGTAATTTATCCCGTGTGGCATCATAGAAATAATTAGTAAAGCCCTACAACACACTGTCGTAAGAGAGCCGTGTTATTGACTAATTCAGGGTATCACACTGAGGCTTCCACTTATTCAGTCTTCGTCATCGCCCGACTCGTCGGGGAGTTACTTCTTTCTCATTACCCTGTTTTTTCAGGAATTTCCGCTTTGCCACTGCTGCATCAGTCCCTTCATCAAAATCGATGTCGTCTTTGTCAATAAAGCGTCGAAGAGTTTACGGTGAAGTGCATTGCGTTTGACATGGTGGGTCAATTTTAGCGTTGTAAATAGTTCTTCCGTAGTTTTCTTATACTTACAGGTAATAGGGCATTCAAAGCGGCCGTCTCGGCAAAGTCTTGGGTTTTACCTCCATCGAGGAACCGTTTGACTTCTTCCATGTACGATTCTTTGAGATCTCACCCCACTTGTTTACGTAACGGATCCCACGGATCATAGTCTGGTTCATCGTCGTCCACTTCTCCTTCCTGTTCGGAGCTGCTACTATTCTCCTCTTCCTTCTCTTCCTCTTCAGGTTCATCTTCGGGCTCTTCTTCCTCCTCCACGTTTTCTTTATCGTTTCAACCTTTTTCCTCGGTGTCAAACTTACCTGGTGAGCGATCACCCATGGTATTGTTTTTTCTCGTCAACGTTTCACCCAAGACAGCATGCTTCAAATGAGCTGGGGCCGTTTAAAGCGATTTTTAATATACAATTTGGCGTCTTTGTTCAAACATCCTCTCTCGTTCTTCGATACCAGCTTGGGTATCCTTCGTGCGTCAAGAGGCGACTTAACACCGGTCTCCTGTCATCACTGGCGGGTTGCAGATCCAAGGCCAAGTATCCGAACGGTCGTTCCGCCACTTTTTGATGAATGACAAACAATACTGCAAGGCTGATCATACTACGTGAAAAAAGTAAACTTTGGGAGACACCAACACGACTATAACCGATATCGCAGGATTGCAACCGTGGACAGCTGTTTCGTCCTTATTTAGACTCTTTATCACGGTGTAGCGAGTCTAATTGAAGCCAGCTAAAGAGCCAACGCAAGTAGATCGCTAAATAACCCGTACACTATATCATGTTCCGTACTTTAAACTACTTGTCCCCCGAATCACGCGCTGCGACATCACGTGTTGGGGGGGGGGGGGGGGTGGTGGGGGGGGGGGGGCAGGAACACTTAAGTGTCACGACGATGTCTCACAAAGCGAAATGTGGTAAATATGGATGGGCACAGCCATTCAAAACATTAATCATATACCGCCATTATGTCTGGCCAATAAATGGGAAGAGCCTGAAGCAGTAAGGCTAGTTGGTCGCGAGGATTATTGTATGAAGTGAGCATTCCTGAAAATACTCTTGGCGTATTCACCGGGTGGGAACATGTCTTGACACAGAAACACGACGGTGTTATTTTGATGATGACAGTCTTTGATGAACAAATCCATTAATTCTTTATCTTCCTTCCTGATGTCATTAGATCGTCTTACACAAGTGGTCTACCGGTCGGAAACCACTTTTGAAATTGCGAGGTCGTAGGAACTCCTTCGTCGAAATTTACCCCATGTCTACGAAACCATCTTGCCATGCTCCGTAACAATAATGAATGGTCTCGGGGGTGTATTAAACAACTCTTCTGAGTGATCCAAAAGTAACGACTCGTAACGACCAAAATACGTTTTGATACTATTTCTGGTTTGTCGTTTTCACTTCCGGTCCCTGAAACACAAAAAAGAGGCTCGTTTCCGGTCCTTGCCAATTAATCAGATGAATTAACCAATCACATGCAAAGTCGTCAGAAGGGGCGATATGACTACTGATACTTTCCACCAAGTTTTAGATCGAAAGGTATAATAGTTAAGCTGTAGAATTATTTAGTCCCTTTAGTTACAGGTCCATATAGGGCATGTGTTTGGGCGCGCTTAATACAGAGAATGTATTAGTTTGTTATCTAATTAGTTAGTTTTGGTTGTTCCTTAAAGGAACACCGTCAACCAGTGTCCTTTGCGAGCCTATGTTGTTGTTGTTTTTGATGTTGCTTGAACATATCAGCCAAAATGAGAAATTTAAATCAGCTAAAGAAACAATTTTTAAATTCTGGAGATATTGGGGTTAAAGACACAAGTGCATTTTGATGAAAAAGATCACAAAAGATCTGTAATTTCTGTATTACAGAAATTACGCAAAGCATTATGGTTGACGGTGGTCCTTTAAGTTTATTTTTTTTCCTAGGATTGTTAAAATTTGTTTTCAATTCTCATTTTCTGTCTTAATTTTTCTTAACTAAAGGTAATTGCTCTTCCGTGTCTCAATGGTACATTTGATTTCATAGGTAAGCCAATTTGCGAACTGATAAAGTAAAATACTTGATATTTATTACGAGATTCTAAACTGACCAAAATGTAGAAAGCTAAATTAATGATTAGACAACATAATTTTGTAATAATTAAAGACTCTCTGTCGACCGGCATACATTGCGAACGTTTGTTATTGTTTTGATTCTGTCGCAAAAGAAAATCGTTTGAAAATAAAAAGGATTTGAAGCAATTGGCGACCTAAAATAAAATTTGTCGGTAGAAGAGTAATAAAATGTTTGCTTTTCAGGTAATTTGGTTAACAACTACTTCATTTTGAAATTATGACCTTGCGTTGTGGGGTCGCAAACTACAAGCTCTGGTCGCCGTACGCATCATTTGAAAACAACTCAATGTATACTAAATTTCGTTTTTATTTGCTTTCAGAAGCATACAGAATATATATACAGTACTGAGTGTGCTTAAAATACTTTCCAAGCCAACATGTAGAACAAGAGCAATAAATATTTCTTGGCGATTTCCATACCACGGTTTGAAATCCCTTCGGAGTTTGTTCCGATAACTGGTCACGTACACACTTTCAAATATTTTCAGCTCGATATTTTTTGCAATAAAAGGTTGCCATTACAAGGAGGAAACACAGCAAAGAAAGCACTTAACACCAAAATAAATTTCAAATGATCTCATAAAAGCTAACCTCGTACTGGAAGGATCTACTGGCAATGCGAAAGGAAATTATCTGAATAATTCAGCAGCGATTCAGTGTCACGTACTGCAACAAGCGGGAGCATTTTCCCCTTCTTTCTTGTTTCCGATGGCATCTTTTTTGACTCTCCACTGATTCCTGGCAGATTTTATCGAATAAATATCTTCAGAAGAGGTTCTGGTCAAAGTCAAGGCCTTCCACCGGCGGTTCCTCGCAACCGCCGTGCATGACCAAAACCGCATGGCGGAACGCCCGTTGTTTAGCTTCTCGCACATGTAACAAACAAGCAATTTACGACGAAATATTCGCCTCAATGTAAAGAATGATAATCAATCTTTTCATTAATAGCAATAGCTGTTGAAAAGTCGCGATAGATGCCTCGGATTATAAAGGATTGAAGAGCGAAATGATCCACAACTCAACAATGGAGGTTTCGTAGCCTACGAAACCTCGGGTAAGGCGCGCAATGTATGCCGGTCGACAGAGAGTCTTTAACTGCTTTCCCTTGCTACTCCTCCGAGTATTAACACCTCCCTTTTTTTGTTACTATATATACAAAAAAATTCTTCGTTCCTCTTAGAAAAGTCTTAGGCAGCCATAACATTTGCTTCATCAACATTGTAGTAACTAAACAATTGGGATATTCACGTGAGTTTTATCCTTGTTGTTTGTAAAGGTCTTCACCAGTGACTAGGCTAATGAAGTTATATTCTCCCGATGTTGTGTCATTAATATCATTCCTTCCATAGAATATATATTCTCCAACTGGGGCTAAGCAGTCCGAAGCTATTGGTTTATAAAGGGAGAAGGACACTTTCGCAACTTGATCTACAGTGTAAACTGAATGAATTTGATGAAAACTAAACGTGCGAACGTAAATAAGAGTTCAAAAACCGGGAACTATCACTAGGGGAATATCATCTCATATCCCCCAGGTTGGGCTGTATCACGTGAGGTGTTTAGACCAATCGTGCGCGCGAAAAATATTTGATGGATTATAATTAGCAATTATTGGATGAGGCTGAGTATGATATGAAGAATTTTCCGAAGGCTGAGGCGCATAACACCCTCCGAGATCTGCATAATTCTTTTTAGTATAATTTCCACAGGTGAATTCAATTCTGATTGGTCGAGAAGCTCGCACTATGACGCTATATTCACCGCGCTAGGCGGTGAATATAGCATCTCAAGGCTTGGCTACTAAGCCATGCCACGTTTGCCATCCAGGCCAGTGAACATGGCGGCATTTGCTGAATGAAAATTTCTCTCATTTAAAAGAAATCACTCCAAGTCCTGGATATTTAAAATATTGGGAATTTTTCAAATTAACTACCAAGGCTTTTGGACCGGAAATATTTTCAAGAGATGGTTTTCAAGGCACTCGAATTGATCGTAAACATGGTGGTTTTGGAGATTGCACGCGGCCGTGTACTCAGTCAGATCGACTGGCAAAACATTATTTAGTTCTCTTCTCACTGGAGCTAGTAATTTCGAGAGGATTCACACAATTGTTCAGAAGTCACCAACGATTAAACAAAGGTACCAGGTGTATCTATCTTTTTCGTAGTGTTTGTTTTGTTCCGTTTTATTGCTAAAACCTGAGTGAAAATTACGATTTCAATCGAAGAATTAAACTGGTTTACACGTATGCAAGCGAGCACTTGTGTTTGTTGTTTTCGTGTTTTCTAGTATTATTTTTCAGTTTTTGATATTCACCTGTGAAAATTATACTAAAACAATTATTCGCCTCAGGCTCAGTGATTATTGTTGAATAATCCCCTCGACTTCGTCTCGGGGATTATTCAACAATAATCACTGAGCCTGAGGCGAATAATTGTTAAATATTAGACGAAAGCCGAATTCAGTAATTGTTTTATTATTCATTCAAAATATTCTCACTTCCGCGTAAAATTCCTCCGTTGCTATCTTTACCATCTAATATGTTGGACATTTTTTCGTCGCAATGTTCAAATTTAAAGCCGTTGTTGCGTCACGTCAATGTTTTTTGTAATGTTTTTCTGTTAACAAGAGAATAAAAAAGATCTTTTCTTGTCTTGTGTTTAGAGCTACCCTGGCATAGTAATTTAACAACATCTTCTGGTCCAGGTGAGCTTAAAAAAGGAATAAAAACAAGTGCTAGTTATTTTCATTCTGTTGGAAAATCTACTCTAGGCTGCTAAGAGTAGTCTCTTTATTTTCCTAGCGTGCTAGCTACGCGAAAGAAAACACGAATATGAATTATGCGAATCGCGATCGAGCCTCGCCCCCACTACCTCCTCCGTTTTTCTCGACTTCCACAATTTATTTATTTATTTTTCGGCTAAAATTCACTCCGTAATATTCCCTTGCGACTTTTGCGTATTGACTATTCTCGGCCACACTGCTCGAAAATAATTGAAATACAATTTCATCTGCTGTGGCCAGAATGAAAGAAAGACTGAAGTGTTTAATTTTGACAATGCGGATGAATAAAAACTCTAAGCCCTGGCTTGACCACTGTTTAAATACCTCAACCCTTTTATCCTTTCACTCAGGCACGTCACGCATGTTACATACTTTCTGTGCTACAACAAAACCCCTTAAACCTAATCTGTGATCGTAATAACACAAATAAGTTTTAAAAGTGATTTAATATATGGAAAAACTAATTAGACCTTCTTTAATATAGAGAATTGCGCACACTCTTTTGTGGCCGAGAACTGGGCCCGCAAACGGAGCTTCCATTTCTAAAGTAAAAAAATACAAGTTTGCATCTTTTGTGGCCAAGGACTGCGCCCTGTACTGTTAGTCTAAATATTCTCTCTCAAGTTGTCAAATGATATTTTCCGTATTTTTTGTCGATGTCGCGAGCACGATCACGTTTAGGGCTGATAGTTCATTTTTTTTTACTTCCGGTAAGTGACCACTTAACTCGGGGCACCAACTGGGTTAAGAAACGCCTAGCCTGCGTTGCAGACGAACTAAACCCCGGGGTTTAGTTCGTCTGCAACGCAGTCTACGACAATTGGAAGGGGGGCGGAACAAGCTTTTGGTCACTGGTTCGCAGACGGACTATACCGGGGCTTAGTTCGTCTGCAACGTTGGCTAAGAAACGCCTTGCAATCCTGATTTGAGGATAAAATTTGTTCTTGTATTAGAACACAATTTTTTCATATCCGTTGTTCGCTAGTGACTGTTGCTTCATCACGACACTACTAGTGGTTGCAACTTGGGTTGGAGCGCCAGTCGAGATCACCGTGTTGCGTGTATAAAATTAATATAAAGAACCGGCGAGTTCTCAGGCCAACTTGACAACAGTGCTCGCATAAGCGCTTAAAAGTAATGTTTTTCAGTTAACAAGGGAATAAAAAAATGTTTTCTTGTCTTATGTTTAGAGCTCTCTACTCCCCCCTGGTATAGCAATTTAACAACAACTTCTGGTAAAGGTGAGCTAAAAAAAATAAAAGCAAGTGGCTATTATTTTCATTCTGTTGGTTAAATGATACGTTGTTAATCATACGGTTTTTCTAACACTCACAGTTTTATGAACCTATAAGGTGACAAAGTCGAACACTTCAAGAAGTTTAATGATCAACTTGCAGATTGATAAAATGTCAAAATTTTAAAAGATATAAAAACGCTCTTTCGTAGAAGTTTGTTACTTCACGATCGGAGTTGGAGTCACCACTTATAACTCTATTGAATTAAGTCTACTATTTTTTCTTGGTTTAACGTTATTTATATATTTTTTGTTTATTTACTTGTTTCAGTTTCAGAGACACCTACTGTACCCACTCCAATTAAAGTATCAAAACTGAACCCTACAAACTCTATAGTTTATTCCCCGGAGCCTCGTCTTCAAGTCTATTGTTTTAGGTTGAATTTTAATATATCGAAATTGGGCTATTAGCAATTATTAAATTGTCAACCTCGGACATTGCATTTCTAGCTTTGTGATTGGTTCACTGAATCTCGGTTATCAGCCAATATACCTATGTTTGACCTTGTATGGGAAACGAGTGCGGCAAGGGCCGCTCAGCTTAAAATTTTCCAGCGGAAAGCGAAAGTTCTATAAGAAAAATTGCAAATTTTGGCGAGCTTTATAAGCTTATACAAGAAATAATCGACAGTGCCTTCCCTAAAAGCACACAAATACCACAAAAATGCAATAGTTGACTCAACTACGTAAAACTGAAAGGATTGATGCGAAACGTTTAATTAAAAATACTTGTAAATGTGCAACAAGAGCGACTGAACGAAGAAGAAAAGCAGAAAATAATTTACGGGAAGACAAGAAAACTGACACAATTTAATTCAGTGTTCGACGTAAAATTAGGCTCAGCACTTCAATTAAGTTTGTTACCTTTCAATCTTGGTCTTGTCCTTTTATACCTCAATAAACTTCATCGACTCTGAGTGCAATTTCGTTTCAGCATAATGTAGTAGTCTTGATGGCAGCCGTGGAGCCGTAAACAACTACAATATGTATAAAACACTTGCTTCGCTCGTCTTGCACAAGGCGTATAGTTTCCAGAAAAGCTATTGCTTCGGATCTTCCCGTAAACCTTAATTGGTGTCACAATTTTCCAGGATGAAAAGACGATTTACGAGGAGATTGTCCAACGAAAATCTTCAGAAGAAAACTCTCTCGCTTGCATTCCTCGCATGTTTCATTCAACTCAAGAAGTGAACACCGCGCCACAAATTTTCCCGCCTCCTCATACTATCACTTCGTTTACATCAAAATGAATTGTCTAGTTGATTTATACTAAAGAAGAATTTAATTAAACAATTATTCCATTCGCCCTTGTTGGTTACGAGTGGTTATAGCCAACTCGGCGCTTCGCGCCTTGTGAGCTATTTACCACCTCGTATCCAACGCGGGCTCATGGAATAATTGTTAATTATTGGATGAGGCTGAGTATTATATGAAGAATTATCCGAAGGCTGAGGCGGATAACATCCTCCGAGATCTGCATAATTCTTTATATTTCTTGTCTTGTGTTTAGAGCTCTCTACTCCCCCCTGGTATAGCAATTTAACAACAACTTCTGGTACAGGTGAGCTAAAAAAATAAAAAGCAAGTGGTTATTATTTTCATTCTGTTGGTTAAATCATACGGTTTTATAACACTCACACTTTTATGAACCTGTAACGTTACAATGTCGAACACTTCGAGAAGTTTAATGATCAACTTGCAGATTGATAAAATGTCAAAATTTTAAAATATATAAAAACGCTCTCTTGTAGAAGTTTGTTTCTTCACAATTGGACTTGTAGTCACCACTTAGAACTCTACTGAATTTAACTACCGTCTGTACTAAGTCTACTATTTTTTCTTGGTTTAACGTTGTTTATTTATTCTTTGTTTATTTATTTGTTTCAGTTTCAGAGACACCTACTGTACCCACTCCAAATAAAGTATCAATCATAGGTAAGATGGTCAGGAGCTGAGGAAGTTGGGCTAGGTTGCTATTGTTCGTAACAAAAGTTTTATCTAACAAATTAAACGGGACACTTTACTGGTAGGTAGCTAAAGTCTGCATACGAGCCCAGTGGCCCATCAGGCCGGAGCTTATCCCAGTTTCGGTAGCATGAAGCGACTAGGAGTATTGCTACTCCCCCCTGGATGGGATGCCACCCACCCAGTAGTGTCTTCATTGGTGTGAAATACCTCATTCTCAGCTAAGGATGAATTCTTTATATCGTGTTAAGATTTTTTATCGTTTCGCAGCGTCCACAGTAGCCATTGTAGCCGTCTTGACAGCCATCAGTATAACGGCTTATGTGCTTTATCGCAAGAAGCAAAGAAGCCACTGTGACATTTCAAGAGGTTTGTGATTGTTTCAATGACTGTTTCAAATTTATTTAATTTATTAAATTTAACCTAGCTAAGAGCTAAAACACAAGAAGCTGCTGCCACTGCCACCGCCACTACTATTGCTTCTGCTACTGCTACTGCTACCGCTACAACTACCGCTTCTGCTACTGCTACTGCCACTGCTACTGCCACTACCACTGCTACTACTGCTGCTACTGCTACTGCTACTGCTACTGTCACTGCTACTGCCACTGCTACTGCTACTGCTACTGCTACTGCTACTGCCACTGCCACTGCCACTGCCACTGCCACTGCCACTGCCACTGCCACTGCCACTGCCACTGCCACTGCTACTGCTACTGCCACTGCCACTGCTACTGCTACTGCTACTGCTACTGCTACTGCTACTGCTACTGCTACTGCTACTGCTACTGCTACTGCTACTGCTACTGCCACTGCCACTGCCACTGCCACTGCCACTGTCACTGCCACTGTCACTGCCACTGTCACTGCTACTGCTACTGCCACTGCTACTGCCACTGCTACTGCTACTGCCACTACTATCGCCACTGCCACTGCCACTGCCACTGCCACTGCCACTGCCACTGCCACTGCCACTGCCACTGCCACTGCCACTGCCACTGCCACTGCCACTGCCACTGCCACTGCCACTGCCACTGCCACTGCCACTGCCACTGCCACTGCTACTGCTACTACTAAATACTCTTTACAAAGGCGGACATTCTTAAATCGAATAAATGAAATAGTGGCAGGGTGGAGGGCTTGAACCCGGGACCTCCGGATTACAAGACCAGCGCCCTAAACCACTCGGCCACGCTGCCTCCTAACTTAATGAAGTTTTGATATGATAGAATAGGGTCGTTTTCTTACTTTTGTTTTTTTTTTAAATATGCTTTTACAATCTACTACTACTACTACTACTACTACTACTACTACTACTACTACTACTACTACTACTACTACTACTACTACTACTACTACTACTACTACTACTGCTGCTGCTGCTGCTGCTGCTGCTGCTACTACTACTAGAGTTATTTTACTTGAACCGTGAAATAGTTACCACACTATTAGATACTATTAGACACTATTTCCATTGTTTTCTTTTCTTTAGTTGTGACTATTTAGCACTAACAGTTAGATTTTGTTTCATGGTTGAAGTAAAATCACTCTACTGCTGCTGCTGCTGCTGCTGCTGCTGCTGCTGCTACTACTACTACTACTACTACTACTACTACTACTTCTACTTCTGCTACTACTTCCACATTTACCACTGATACTGCATCTACTTATGTTACTAGTACTGCAGCTACTGCTGCCACTGCCACTGCCACAACTCCTACTGTGGCTGCGCTGTAGTTCCAATTTGTACTGGCCTAAAGTAGCCGTAATTATTACTTTTTCGGCTTACAGGAGATGCTGATTATGACGCGTTTATTATATTCGCCCGTGATGACCAGAAATGGGTCGATGAAACCCTTCTGTCAATTCTGGAGAAGGAGTGTAACTACAAATGTTGTGTCCATTACCGAGATTTCATCGTAGGTAAAGACTTCGTAGAAAACATGGTCGACAGCGTCTATACTAGTAGAAAGGTAGTCGCCGTCATGTCCAACAGCTTCTTCTCGAGTAAATGGTGTAATTTCGAGTTACGGAAAGCTATTTATAAGCACCTAAATGATGGTGTGATTGTAATAAGAATCGATGATGTTTCTACAACAAAGTTGCCCAAAGCTATCAAAAAGAGGTCTTTCATCGATTATTCAAATGTAATCGAGAGACAGTTTTTTAAGACAAGGTTACTGAAGGTTCTAGAAAACAGCAATAATGATGATGGCTAATGGCTCTAAAGGCAACCTTTCCGTAAACCTCTTATCGATGGGTTACGGACTGATCAGCATATTCAACTTCACTTTTACTTGTTTATTCAACATACAGGTAATTATGGTAAATGGTTTGTACCCAGAATTTGTATGTGAAATGTAAACTTTACTGGCTGTTAATTATATTTTCTTTCGATATAAATTTTACAGATAAATTTTTATGTTTTTTATTTTAATTATTTGCAAAGCATATCTTACGAAACATTGCTTACAGTATATTTACTCACAATACAGTACATCACCTTCATTACATTACAATACTAAGAAATAGCCATTGGACCTCGTATCGCACAATCCCGGGAGTAATCGCGCGAGTAATTTCAAATTCTTTTGTGTGGAGAAATGAAAGGTATATTCAATCATTTTTAAAATCAGAAGAAAAACAGCAAGAAAAATCCCATTCAAGTGCATGTGATTGACGCGCGAATGACGTAGGTGCCCAATTACAGGTATCCAGTTTGAACAAATTTATCCTTTCGCCGCTGAATTCTCTCATGAAAATTAAGCCGTTTAACCAAATTTTTGGTCCTACGATGCTATTTTTCCCTGAAAGGTGCTATTAAAGCACTTTTCCACATTGCAGCAACATTTTGATAGAGATTTCATGGAACGATGTACAATATTTTACTTTGGTGCATGCGCATAAGCCAAATTTTTCCTTGCTCCTTTTCCTTTTTTTCCCCTGCTTTCTTATTCTCGTTCCTTTTTACTCGTCACATCCTTTCTAGCAGAAAAAGTTTGGACGAAATCATTGGTAAACCCTGAAAAGGGGACGTTTATCAATTACTAGCCTGCGTAGCAGGCGCAAAAGGGGGGAAGGGAGAGAGAGAGGGAGCGCCTGCAATAACAGGTGCGTAAGCCTGTTTATGCACCGATCGATTTCGCACCAAAAACGAATCGTGTTTTTTCATGTTTTTCGATTAGCTCTGTCAGAATGGAGTCGATATACAAAATACACAATTCTTTGGAAGGATCAATCCACGCTTTGTCAGTTGCTTATCTGAAAAGTTGAATGACGTGCAAATTGAAGACGTCACAAGTGGTTCAATGACCACTCTGCCAAATGTCGACAAAACTCGACTTTGGCGGCGAAAGAGTTAATTTGGATACCTTTAACTGGACACCCACGTGATTGCGCGGCAATTATGCGACAAATAGGCGCGCGCAGAACCATCAAAATCGAGAATTTTGTTATAGATACGATAATAGTAATAATAATAACAATAATAATTCATGTAATAATACTGATAATGATAATGATAGTGATATTGATAGTGATAAAAACTTTGTTGTTGTGTGAAACTTTTGAGGGGAAACGTCCCCTCTACTTAAGGAGTAAACTCGCATTAGCAAACTACATTCTATATATCTTATTAGACATTTTAGTGCGTAGTATCGCTGTATATTTTTACGAGTTATGCAGTATTTTGGCGAGCCCGAAGGGCGAGTCAAAATACAAATGATGAGTAAACATTTACAGCGATACTATACACTAAAATGTCTAACAAGAGATTTATTATCCAACGTTTTCGTTTCCCCAAACTTCTGACTTGCCAAGGTTTTTAATCTTTCGCGTGGTCGAGGGAATGAAACGAGCACAAATATCGTGTGATATTTGTACTCGTTTTGCACGTTATTTGTACCCTACGAAGCAGTGTTGGATAATAAAACACTTTAGAAAACAGTCCTAAGAAAATATGCGCGCTGATTGGTTAAAAATCGTGTTCTATAACTCGATAGAAACACAGAACTAGCTGTTGACGTGATGATGGCGCGAGCAAAGACAATTTACATTTTGATAGTCAAAGTTAACAGGTTGTTTTCGTTTTTTTTGTAGCGGTGTTTTCGTGAAAGTTTGGGAGAACTCGAAAAAGGTGTGGAAACACTCGCCTATCGGCTCGTGTTCCCACAGCATTTCTCGTTCTTCAAAACTTCCACTCGCGTTTCTATAACTCGATAGAAACACCGAACATGTTTTCTATTTCTTAAATATGAAGAAAGGCGGGCCATTCTTGGCATAGAATACAACCATATTGGTGAATAAGATGCCTATTGACTTTGTTGCGGGACAGATTTAAGTAGAAGTACGAGGCCAAAAGTCTTCGGTTCTGCAAGTTTATTCTTGAGTGGTCTTCAGAATACAAGCTATACTCTAAGCGTAGTTGAGCGTGTTGAGAATCATGACTAAATCGATCGAGGGTTACAAGGCAGTTCTATTTATGTGGGTCACTTAGATTAATTACTTTTCCGCAAGATTAAGCTCTATTCCTATGCGAAAACTAGGTGTTTCCAGATGTCCCATCTTTCGAGAGCAAAGGAAACCAAAATGATGTAATGCTTTCTTTGTTAGTGAAAAATTTTGCAAAGTAGAAAATATCTTCGTTAAGAACTAGATCCTTATACAGGAAAACAGCTCGCTAGGTTAAAAGCTAATAACTTAACCTAAGTTTTTACCGAAAAGGATTCCAGTTTACTATCGAAGAAGGTAGGAAATTTGACGAAAAGTAGTTCAGTTGCGAACAAGGAAATTCGAAGGTGTCAACCCTTGTGAGCGAACTTAGTTTTTAATGAAGTTCAGTAAAACTAATCAATATGCGAGTTTGAGTTGTAAAGGTACGAATAGTTCCTCGTTCTAATCAAGTGGTTCATTTCGGCAAAACGTCTTATTTCCAATCTCACAGCTGAAAACACCTTTCGCAATAACAAGTGAATTAATTCCTTACAATAATTACTTTCTTTAATTTACAGTTCTTTTTAGAATTCTCTATTTCTGACTTTTCAAGGTAAACAACACATAACCCTTTTTTCGAAGTTAAAGACAAAATAAGATCGATGTAAGGACCTTTGACTAGCTAAATATTAGTGTTCGTTTGCAGTAAACATCTATTTTAGAAAACTGCCCTGGATGCGAGTTCACACTTAACTTATCAGCAAAATCCTTGCTTTCTGCAGATGAATAAATTATCTGAACGCTCGAGCACGTAGTAAGAAATATATTTTTATAATAATCCCAAAATGTGCTTCTACAACTTTTCAACAAGCTGAGCAGAAGTCATCTTCAGAGTAGAGTGAAAAGTTCTTTGCCAGTCGATCATGTTTAAATTCTGGTCCGTTAAAACTGATCGGTCAACTTTTCCGTGATGCTATTGGCTGTAAGACGCGTGTAAACGTCGTCAACATTGATTGGCCAGTTATGGTCCGTTTCGATCCATCGAAACGATTTTGTTTGCGTCGTAAAAAAGTCATTTGCAAGATGCCAGTAGTTGCTCACAACTGTCGTGAGGCGTTTGTTCAGCTTTTGTGTACCGACTTGCAAGAGTCAGTCGTTGTTTGACCCAGTTGGGCTGTGGTCAGTAAGCCAGTGATGATGTACGAATTGCATGAATTGTAAGTAATAGTAGTTAAAAACAGTTAACCCGACCGTCTTGTAAGTAGTCATAAATAAGTCGTAATTAGCTGCAGTGTTGTATATGTATGTCAAAAAATGTTTTCTACTGTAAGTAGTACTAGTATCATATGAGTATAAGTCAGGGACCGCGGAGACTATTTTGAAGTGGTAGGGCTAACAATTTGCGCAAGACAAACAAGCATTTGGGGTCACTGTTCTCCCATTTATCATGCATTTACGCGCCATCATATTTACAACTTACCGCAATAAATATAAAATAGCCGTTCCCACTTAGTGTACCTTCCAAAACAGTAAATATGTTAAATAAAACTGCGTAAGCTTGCTACTTTTTGAAGTTGCCAAAGTTTCTCTCGCGATTCTTCCTCGTAGCTGTGCCAAGCCTTTGACTTCGTGAAGCGCAAATACAAAAGTAGAAGCCTTTTTATTACTTTCAAGTGGTAAAATTCATACACTATCCCTGGCATCTGAAGCAAAAAAGTGGTAGGGCTACAGCCCTGCCAGCCCCTCCCCCTCCGCGGTCGCTGTAAGTACTGTTGTAAGTAGTGTAATTAATATATTGTAAGCAGTGTAAGTGTCGTATTGTAAGTAGCGTAAGTATTGTATTATGTTGTAAGTAGTATAAGTTCTGTATAGTAAGTAGCGAGTAGTAGTCCTATCGTTTTGTCGATGATGTTCGAAAATGTGATTGTCAATATCACCATTTCCCGTCGCTCGTTTGTGTTCAGTTAGCCTTATGTTTCTGCCAGTCTCCCCGATAAAGTGTGAAGCATACCTAAATAGATGGCATAAAAAACTATTCACAGAATAAAATAAGTGTTAATGTTGCTTCCCACGAGTTTAAAGGTTGAATAACATCAAAATTGGTATGTTAATGACAATTTTCAATTTTGCAAGTACATAAATTTATGTAGCAGTTTTCATGTAACTTACGTAAAAAAATGTGTCGATTCTCAGAGTATGTGTTATTTGAAGAATTGAAATTGATAAAACAAGAACCGAAGTAGCACTGTATGGTTAACCTGTAACTGCACATACTATAACGATTTGCCTTGGTTTACAGAACTGAATGAAGCAGATCTTAGACGTACGTCTTATCTCTCTAAATGTCTACTGATGATTTAGGCCGTTTACAAACCGTTGGTTTTGTTCACGGGTTCAAAATGGTGATCACGTGATTGGAGAAACCACAGGTAATGAGTCTCTCCGTTTTCAAACATTGCATCGATTTCATTGCTTCTCGGGTAAATGTATTTACATGCGCCTCAAATTTTTCACAGACATTATTGCTCGTTACAAAATACACCAGTAATAATGGCGGCTCCGTTGTTGTTCCGGGCGCACTCGTCCATGACAAACTTTGCTTCATAACGTTTTTTGGCTTTGACATGCCGTCTATGAAGTGTAATTAATTGATATTTAAGAGTATTATGGTGTGCCGGTAGTAGCGTAGCGGTAGTGGGTATATACCCTTTAAAAGGAGTTTTGGGAGGGTTTCCACCGGATCAAGAAAATCTTGACCCCGGTGGGATTTGAACCCACGACCTCCGGATTAGATCTTCCGACACTCTACCGACTGAGCTACAAGGCCAGACGGGAGTGGGTCGGGGTAATTTAGATAGTAAATCGCGGTAAGTATACAAATGATAGCATATATAGAAAGGACCGCGCGGCACCCGTATAAAGTGTAATTAATTGATATTTAAGAGTATTATGGTGTGCCGGTAGTAGGCAATACTGCCGATACGCCGTCTATGAAACTTGGGCCAACGATCATCTATCCAATATCATTCAGTAATATATGATGAAAACGGTCTGGAAAAAAATTAACAGACTTCTGGGATTAATAGTAGTCATAGCACATATTTGATATGTTTTAATCATGTAACTGTTAATAAAATATACGAGTATCTATCACATAGTTAAATAAAATTAAACGTGATTCTTTACGAGGAATGGTTTTTATTGACTCTTAAATGCCCGTATAGATTGATTTAGATTTCGCCGTTTAGTTAATTGTTGATCCTAAGATGTTGATCCTAGTTAACGTTAATCCTAAGGCGTTTCGGCTCGACCACGATTTGCTCTTCACAAGTTGTTTTTTCGTCCACACTAATCCGTATAAAAGTGACAATAACAGATCCTTAATTATTAAGCCTTGAAGTTATACCTTTGCCAGGTTTTCTGGTGTCAACTATTCACTCGGGATACTGGTAAGATTCTTGTAATTAAGTCATTCCCAAACTCTTGTTCGTGGGAGGCGTGGTGGCCTAATGGCTAGTGCGCTGGACTCCGGATCGGGCGGTCCGGGTTCGAGCCCTGGCCAGGGCGCTGTGCTGTGTTCTTGGGCAAGACACTTTACTCTCATAGTGCCTCTCTCCACCCAGGTGTATAAATGGGTACCGGCGAATTTACTGCTGGGGGTAACCCTGCAATGGACTAGCATTCCATCCAGGGGGGAGTAGCAATACTCCTAGTCGCTTCATGCTACGGAAACCGGGATAAGCTCCGGCCTGATGGGCCACTAGGCTCGTAAGCAGACTTTACCTTTACCTTACCAAACTCTTGTTCGTCACTATTCGCGCCAGTCCCTGTACAGGCGAGAGTATAAATAAGAGCTCCGCATCTCATTTTGGCCAAGTTCGCGTAAGAATCCTTCGCTTCTGCTACCTCGTGCGTTGTAATACGAATGAACAATTTCCCGTCGACCTGGTCGCTGTTTTTCAAGCTGTTAAGCTTTTCTTCGACGCCTTCTATCGCCTGCAGTTCAACTCCATATATATCTGGTACAAACGGTCTTGTGTATTTGTCGGTTTTGGCCGTTTACTCACTTGTTCTTTCTGCCGCGTGTTATTTGCCTCACAAACACTGAGTTTGTATAGTCCTTTCCCTCGGTTCCCAATTGAGTTTGTACGCTTATGTATGTTTTGTTTTGCACAGTTATGCGTGCTACGCCCCGCAAACAACGGGTTTGTGTAGTGCTTTTCCTTTCGGCTCCCTTCCCCATTTCCACACGTTTATTTGTTATGCTGGTGTGCTTCGCCTCAAACAACGAGTTTATGTGCATTTTCCTTCGGCTCCCTTCCCCGTTTGCACACGTTTATTTGTTATGTTGGTGTGCTTCGCCTCGCAAACAACGGGTTTGTGTAATGCTTTTCCCTTCGGCTCCCATTCCCGTTTGCACACGTTTGTTATATCAGTGTGCTTTGCCTCGCAAACTCCGTGTTTGTGCTGTGCTGTTTTCCTCGGCCTCTTTCGATTTGTACGCTTGAATGCTTTATTTGTACTTTACAGTGAATTTTGTTTTGCGTATTTCGTAGACTTTCAATAAAGTCCTTATTTAACTCGTGAGGTCGACTTGTAGCAAGTCTACGTATTTCGCCTTGCAAGCTTCGGGTTTGCTTATTGCTTTTACACCCTTCCCCTTAATTTGTACGGTTTTGTTTGCTTCGTACGCTTCGGTGAACTTTATGTTTCGTGAATTTTACCTCTCAACCGGTTATACACTGTTTTGTTTTTCTGTCATGTATTTTATTTTGCGTCATTTGCATCTAATTTGGTGTTCAGTTGATTGTTGTGCCGTCGTTTCCCTCCCCTTTTGTTTCTGTCATAATTAATTCTCAAACTGTTTCCCTTTACATACTAAATTTGTTTATAACAGTTTGATGTCGGTATCAGTCTCCCTTTCGTTTATGTTTCAATGCGCGTCCTCTCGCAAATCATTTTCATTTCTTCTCCTCCCTTGGTAGCCTGAAAGGGTGTCTAATGCCCTAGTCGGATTCCTGACGCTCAGGTTGCCATCCCTTGGGTGGGTTCTCTCGTGTATCTCCGCGCCAATTTTTTGTCCATGCCCATCCTCGATTTTCTTTGCTGATGTGCCACTCAAGGGATGGCAGTTTCGCCTTAGTTGAAGAGTGTAAAATAGTTTACAGTGTTAGACCCTGCGTAGCCTGCGAGCAAGCGTTCACGTGCGAGCGAAGATTCTGGTCGCGCGAAAATTGGGGCGAGAGTAAAAAAGAGAAGGGGCAGGGAGTCTTCGCTCGCACGCGACGCATAGCACTTCGCTCACGGGAACGCTTGCTAAAAACCCCGTCTAGCAAACACTTTGGTCCTGGAAGCCAGCTGACAGACTTTATCAATCCAACATTGATAAGTTTCTTGCTTCTACCGCGTCCCATCATCTGAAGGCTTTCTAGGTCCTCAAGCCTGTTCTTGCTGCGTCTTTTTAGCCCTGATCCTAGCGGAGTAAGGGCCGATTCGCACTAGCGGACAAGTTTTAAATGTCATAACATTTTTGACAAAAACAAACTTGTCGCGACAAGTCAGAGACATTTTGAAGAAAACAAAGGTGTAATTGTTATTACAATAGCTCTGCGCGTGCTTCTGGCATCCCAGTACATTCTACCGCACGGTCGTCTTGTGCAAACATCAAGTAATCAGGCAGGTCCACGTGGTGATAAAATTTTAAAACGATTTGCATTTGATGTGCGCGTGTAGTGATGTTTTTGTGCTTGTGCGGAGAAAATTTGGCAAGATTTCCGCACAGCCCCGTACATTAATTATGCATGCAATTTTCTGACTGACTCGTTCTTTTCATGATTGCTGCTTGTGTATAGTGATAGTATGAAATTGATGCATACATAATTAATGTATGGGGCTGTGCGGAAATCTTACCGAAAATTTCGCAAGATAACTATTTCTTTCCCCCTCCATTTATCGCGCACAAACTGGTTCCCTCCGAATTAATTTGTTCCAACCCCGGTATTACCATCCTTCCACGACCTCACCTCGGCACACAAACATGTTTTGCCGCCTATCGCGGAAACATTTCGCGTGTTATTTTTTAGTACAATCCAGACCAACCACAATAGCCAATCAACAACGTATTGTTATCTGGCATTACGAGGGGCGTTGGAATGCGACTTGTCATGAATTGTCCTGCCTTGAGGCAGGACATCGACCCCTTTGAAGATTTGTCCGTTTTGACAAAATTTGCCCTTGTCCAACAAGTCGTTCGCACTTCTTTTTGCGATTGTTTGACAAAATGTATCCCGCGTGCAAGCGGACCAATCATAAGACAACTTCTTCTTTGTTTTCCTGAATTGTTTGACAAGTTCTTGGTCTCAAAAAACGTATTCGCACTTGTTTTCTGTAACAAGTGACACATTAATGATGAAATCTACCGATTGTTACAAAATTTGTCCGCTAGTGCGAATTGGCCCTAATATGTCGACTCTGACTAGTCTGCGTCTTTTATGGCTGGCCGTGTGTGGGCTTGTCTGGTTTAAGTTTTGGGCCTTGTCTTTTGAGTATTGAGTATTGGCAATGGCTCGGGTCATCTGGTTTTTGAGTATTGAGTATTGGCAATGGCTAGGGACATCTGGTTTGGGGCCATGTTAAACGCAAACTTCTGGGCGCGGGAGCATATCTCCATCTCTTATCAGCTAGCGTGAAAGGGACTGTCGTGAGTAGTATGCTATTTGTATTTGCCTAATCGGCCTAATGGATGGAACATTCTCCGGTGTGCAAATACCTTCGCACAGCAGTCTCTCGCGAATTTCGGAGGCATAAAGACTTGGCTTTTGAAGCTTCCAAATTTCGATTACTTCAAGAATATCATCTGTTATTAACACAGGCTAACTGCCTCCACAAGAAAATGGCTGCGTTTTGCCGTGGAGGGCAAAGTGCTGCACGACTTTGCGAAGCGCTCCTTTTGTTACCCCCATGTTGCGGGAAATCTCCGATACCATTATCCCATTATTGTACAGATCATCGATCTCTTCTCTGACACACAGGGGCAATGGTTTACCGGGCTGGTAAAATCCACCAAGGAAATTTCTAGCCATTCTGGGTTTACATGAACTAGCACGAGCGAACGAGCGCATCACGCAACGCGGTCAGTGACACCAGGGACACATGCAGTCGCTCAGTTCCGCGCAAAAAAAAAAAAAAAACGGCACACAGCCGAAAATAATTTTAATAAAGTTAAAAAGCCATCTGTAATAACGTCAAATGTCTTATTTTCATTTTTGCAATTAAAATTTTATTTAGAAACATAGCTTTTAATACGTTACAATATTTCCTTACCAGGGCGTATGCTCCTAACTGAATATGCTAAAATACTTACAGTCTTTACTTACAATACATTATATTACTTTCATTATATTATTTTCAATTTTACCATGAGTTTTCAAATACTTTCAATTTGATTCACAATTGTTCAATTGAAGGTTCGAAGAATGATTTCATTAATTAAAAAATGCCGGTGAATGAAATATTTTATGAATGTTTGAAGTTTCCCTTCATACGTGAAGCGCGTTGACTGTAGCAAGAAGCGTATCATGTTTAATTGGCTATGTCGCTCGAAGATTGACCACATTTCCTAAACTCGTTTTTCTTTTTTTATTCGAACCGCGAACCTCGATCGGGTTTGGGCCTTAGAAAGGGTATTAATTTTCGTTTTCTTTATCCTTAGATAGGGTCAGGGTTTGAGAACGTTCGCGGCACACCCCTATCCGAAATTTAGGGGAGTACCCCCCCGGGTGGCCGTGTTTTCAAGATGCAACTTGTCTCGCTTAACATTTCTTAAGGTGCTTTGTTTATTTGATAGGTGTTTTCACGAGTATTTCTTAGTAATTCGAGGCAAGCGAATACACACATTTAAACTAATGGCGGGAGTTGCCGAAGAAGCTCGCACGTACCTACTTTCTATTGCAGTTTTCATATCATTTTGTTTCCACTTCATGTAAATTAGTTCTGAAAAACCATTTTTAGGATGACCTAATAAAGTATTGTATGGTATTTATGCGCTTAGTTTTTACCCGGCGAAGAAAAAGGCTGAGATTGCTCGCAGTTGGAAGGGAAGGAGGAGATACGTCGCAGATGAAAAGTTTTATGGGTTCTGGAAAGCTTCGGTCACAATTCTGGTTCAAGCGTTAGTCGTACTTGGGAACGTATTGTTCCAACTGAATAAACGCTTCTGTTAAAACGATGAATCATTTTGCCTGTTGATTTTTCGCTAGCAAACTTGACTAGGCAAAAAAATAGAATGTTTGTTTTGTTTTCGAGTTGACAGCCTTATCAAAGCTTTGACCGCAAGCGGCTCCTTATTGGCTGCAATTAATTGCCAACTTGCTACCTGGTTGGGTGGCTTAAATTTAATGGAATTCCATTTGTGTTTTGGACAGGGACAAAAGTCGGACCGCGGGATCGACTCGGATCGCTGATTTGAATAAGAATAGCAGCTATTGTTTATTTTCTCTTGAATAGCTGCTATTCTTACTCAAATCAGCGATCCGAATTGATCCGGTCTGACTTTGTCTCTACTTTTTTTCATGATTTCTGGTACTTATATGCGAAGTCGAAATTTTATGCGGTGCGAATAGAAGTGTAGAAAATATGAATGGAAGCCAGATGACCCATTTTCTTGTGCTTTAATTGTTCCGTCATGTAAATTAAATTAACTCCTACGGATAATTTGAATTTCGTGACGTTGGGTGCGCAACACAACGAGGCCATCTGGTTAAAATAGGCCATGCAAATAATTCTACTACTTCCATAAGCATAAACATTAACTCCAAACCATAAATACTTTTTGCTAGGAAAAAACGGTTTAAAAGCATTATATGGCGTTAGTCGGCCTCCAGCAAACGGCTGCATTGTTGAATTTATGATAGAAAACAGTCTACTTGCGTAGTTTGGAAGGAAAAAACGCCGCATGTTTGTTTTTCGGCCAACACCCGAAAAAACATCCGCGACACCGCTCAGTGGCGCCGGGTGGCCACGCGAGAAAATGTAAATTAAAGTGGCAGCGATGTTTTTCTTCGTAAACTCAGTGAAGACTTCATTTTTCAGGCATGCTGCACTATATTTTTTTGGAATTAGTGTTTTACTTGACGGTAACAACCAGGTGCGCCATGGATCGAAACTTTGTGCAAATGCGCTGGCGAGTGGGGAAAGCAAACAAGCAAACAAAACTATTGAACTGAAAAATGAATATGGATAATAGTTCCTTGTCAATATTTGTCAGAAGCACTTTGCTTGTCATAATATAACTCGGTCAAGATCAAACTGATGACTGTAGTGTCAGGTTTACTCGACGGACATTGTTGCTTCGGGGGTTGAGAGGGGTCTGGGGCTGGGGGGGGGTTGCCATAGAGAGAAAAAAGGGGGTCCTAGGGGTGGAGGATTGACAAGCTAAGTGGTTGTAAGGAAAAAGAAGCTATTTCCTTAAAAACTTAATAATATTTTCATATTTTTATTCAGTATCCAATATGTGATTAAAGATCAGCTTTACAGAATTTGTCTTGTCAAACAATTTTCATTAACATGCTAGACAGGTGAAAAGCGCACATCACGTTTTAAAGCTGCCAATAGACTTCGCAGTATAAATTTACTTTCAAATTTAAACAAGCTGTTTCAATCGTGTGGCCTAATCTGATGCACGATAGTAATAAAAAGTATAAATAAGAATCCGTTAGCGGAGTGTTCCCTAAAGGATTGTTGCTACCATGTTCTCAACAGCTTCTAAGGTAAATTATATTGGAATACCTTTCATGCCTTCCTTTTAATCTTTTAATTCAGGTAATTTAAGCACCATTTCTATAATAAATACCGATTATACGTATAATAAATGCTTAGTGTATAGTTAACGATAATTCTTCGTGTTCCCTCTATCTTCTAGGGATTTGCATTTAAAGCGTTCATTATGTTTTGCCTGCTTATTGGGGGTTCGTCCTCGCTTGGCAAACTTCCTAAGAGTGCTCGGGATCAGAATTATCATGACGAATCACTTTCTACCAACTCGAAAGAAGACGGAAATATGCTGAACGTGCTCAAGGCTGGTCTAGAATATAAACAAGTAGAAGACACGGCAGTTCCTAGCGACTTTCGACTTGAAGAAATGACAACCAGACAGCGCTGTACTGTCGAGCGAAAAATGCAGTATGGCAAATTCGTTACAAAGTGTAGTAACAACTGCAAATGCAAATGGGCCTGTCAGTGTGTACCGCGTGTATAAGATAATATGCAAAACCAAACGAGTAACGGATCAGGAATCGCAAAGAAACAAGGTTCAACCGTAATAATTATTTTACTGAAAGAGAAAATAACTTTGCTTGTGTAAGATGTAAGTTAATGGCAAAGTTGTGAAATAATAATAATAATAATAATAATAATAATAATAATAATAATAAACGAAGATAGTGACTCCAAAATATACCCAACATACAGATTTGTCTAATCCATGAAAGATATTAATTAAAAGGCAGCCGCCAGCCCTCCCCCCCCCCACCCCCCCACCCTCCCCTACCTATCCCGTGCATTAACTTTACTTGTTGGTCCCATTGCATGAACCAACTATGAAACAGAACGGTTCCGAAATAAAATAACCATGCTGTTGTCTGGATTTAACACTGTGTTCATAATTATATTGGAGCACTTGTACAGTTCACTCTCTTGCCAACTTTTAACAGAAATAAAGAGCTGCATTTTGCAGAAAATGGTAGTGTCAGGAGTCAGTGGTAGTGTCTATCTTGCAGAAAGCAATATATAGTTTTAGGCAGAGTATAGCTAACTGTCGTGGGTGGTGGGTCGTGGGTAGAAGTCGTGGGTGTAGGTAAAGTCGCTGGTGTGGGTAAAAGTCGTGGGTAAGTCGTGGGTAACAAAAAACACCTTTACAGAGCAAGTTTTCCAGAGTTAGACTCCAAGTCACTTTGTGTACTCTGTGGACAAGAATTGGTACGGTAATAACACCGGGGAGGGTGGGAGAAAAGAAAAGAGGTTCATTCTTATGGGACGCGCAGCAGGACCCCTTCTTTCTCAAAATCGTTTGTGTGAAACTATTTATTTATTTAATAGCAAGAATCTTTATCAGCGTTCTATTTGGATGGTTAAAACAAACGGCTTTCGCTTAGTGTATAGGCATATTCGAGATAGTCTAATCTGCGCGTGTCGCGCGTCGCGAGTAAAATGTTGCGAGTCGCGCGTGAAATGTCGCGCTTCGCGGGTAAAATGTCGCGGGTCCGAAAATCGATTTTTTTTTGTTTTTTAGTTTTTCTAAAGTTCACTACATTAGGAAAAATAATAAAATAACAGTAACAAGTGCTTGAAAGTAGGTGGTAGTTTTTCAGTTTTCGAACAGTATACTACTCCAACGTTATTTTGTTTTCTATTTTTTTCCAAAAATACACCACTTCAATATTATAAATAATAAGATGACGTTAACTACAGCAACAGCAACAATAGCTTATAAGTTAGCAGATAATGAACAACATGTAATATATTTTAAAACGTATTTTTTTCGCTGAAATGGGATAAATACTTTTGGTTGCAAAAGGAGAGAGGAAAACTCAACAAACAACAAACTACCAAAATTCAAATACATCACTTAAATTGGAGCAACCAAAAGTATTTATCCCATTTCAGCGAAAAAAATACGTTTTAAAATATATTACACGTTATTCATTATCTGCTAATTTATAAGCTACTGTTGCTGTTGCTATAGTTAACGTCATCTTATTATTTATAACATTGAAGAAGTGTATTTTTGGAAAGAAATAGAAAACAAAATAACGTTGGAGTAGCACACTGTTCGAAAACTGAAAAAATAGAAAGCAAAAGTAAAGGTCAATTTTTCGTCCACCTACTTTCAAGCACTTGTTATTGTTATTTTATTATTTTTCCTAGTGTAGTGAACTTCAGAAAAACTACAAAACAAAAAAAAAATCGATTTTCGGACCCGCGACGCGCGACATTTTACGCGCGACGATTAGACTATCTCGGCATATTCATATTCGTTACTTGTCATCATGTTCGGGCAATAAACCTTGCAAATAGCATCTAGAGTAGAACGACCAATCCAATCAAAGCGCGGCAACCAGCGGTTTGCTCTCGATGGTAGTTGATGCTTAAACAGCAGCGATACGTTTTGTTTTAAACTTTGCCCGGTATAAAGGACTTTTTGGAAAGGCAAGTCAACAGAAACATGCCTAATAGAACTCAAGAATACAATAAGAATAAAATTATTCTTCAAAGGCGGAATGGGGCAAACAAGGGTCGATAAGTTAAAAGAAAGATAAGACTTTCATCGGAACTTATAACGAATATTTCGTGTTTCTGAATAGTTTCAAATTCAAGGAAACCTCAAAATATTATTTTTCCAACGTAGGAAAACACCAACGGAGTAATTAAAAACGAGAAATAATTACGAATGGCTTACTTGATAAACTTTGCCCATTTTTGCAAGTTTTCCGCCGGTGACCTTGCTCCTTTTGCCACATTTAACACAAAAGTATTTGAAAATTCGTGTTAATTTTATAACGCACAAATTTTGTTCGCGTTTTTTAAATGATTCGTTTTATTCCTTTAACAAGGTACAACACCAGACATTGTCGCTTGGCCGGATGTTCAAACTGTATCATTTTTATTCCCAACAAATTGCTTTATTGAAGTAGACTACATCAGCGTACGAAATGGCAGAGGAGTCGCTATCGGACTCCATTATCGATCGACCGGCTAAATATACAAATCTGAAAAGGACAACTTACAGGACAACTCGATCGCAGCTCGTTGTTTTCTCCCGGGTCCTCGGTCGAAAAGGCGAATGATTTAAGTTTTACTATCCTTTGTTCAGTTACCACGACACCTTTAAAATACCAATATGAGCGTGCAGCGGCGGCGCCGTTGGAAAGAATGTCAACCTCAAAGAAAGGACAGACAGAGGAATTGGAACCGGGAATCAGAGAAACCAGTGTTTTGTAATAAAAGCGTAGGGTAATTCAATGCAAAAAGGACCTTGATGAAGGCGAAGAAATTTGTTCTGATTTACTTCAAAACAGTCAAGGCAAAAAGATCAAATCAAGGCACTGAACAAAGTGAACTCGCGGCTAAACAAAATGAACTCACGCCAAAACAAAGAAAATCACAGCGGAAAAACTAACTCAGCAAATTCATTGGAAGCCGGTTCAAGCAGTTTTTTGTGTAAGAATTGTGACAGTTTGTGATTCAGGAAGTGGTGCTCGCTGCCTAATAAGCTTACTTTGTAGTTTTGAACCATCTTGGTTGCATGATTACTACGCTGCATGTTTTATCGTACACATTGCTAAATACCCTAGAGAATTTTATGAATTTCCTTCGTTTCTAACAGGCAAATGTGCGTTAGGAAAAGTCTGAACTCACTCACCCAAGCACAGGCAACTCGCGATATAAAAACCGGCGTAAATATTCGTTTACGAATCTAAAAATTTATCACGCGTACGAGATTTCAACACACTCACCAAAATGACAAAAATGCAAGCGAGTGAAATAGAGCAATTGGATGATAAATCGTTTAATCGTTGGTGTGAAGTATCGTTGCCGAAGGTTTACTCGTTTTTTGCTTTGATTTGTTTGCGGGATTTTTCTGCAAATCCAACGCGCGAAATCATGTTTTTGTAGCTCAATAATTGAATATTCTTTTCAAAATCCAATGATGAACCTCACAGTTAACTCCACTTACTAAAAAAAACCACAATATTTGAAACGAAAGATTTAATGGGGAATTGTACAAAAGTGATTAAAGCTAAGAGGTTTGAAAGCAGCCGTTTTAACGAAATTTAAGCGGTTTAAGCTTATAATTGACGGGAAGATCTGAAAACCGACACAACATCGAATTCGCTCATAAATGAAGTATAAACAGATTCTCATAACAAAATGTGTACATTTACGTTTGTTACCTCATATTTTGAGAAGGCTTGTAAATTCTGCAGGGCAAAGCTTTCAAACCAGCCAAATAACATCGGAGACGAAGCAACGAAAACGGTAGTTTCGTCCAATGTTCGTAATAAACTCACACCACCGACATATGCATAATCTGAATTATTAGCGAAGATCAATATCTTTCTTCCTTTCGGTGTAGCTTTTAACAGTCTTTTATCCGTCACTTCAGTCAACTTGACCAGCTCTGAGCACACTTTTATATTAGCTCAGACCTCAGTTAATTTTCCAGTCTTGGTCAGCCGCAGGAACCGACGACAGTGCTTTAAAGTAACTCTCGCTGTTTTTGACTCGTACTCCGATATATCTGTTAAGGTCAACAATTATTTCGGATCTTCCCGTTAAGAGGTTATCCTAAATCACTTGGCATAAATTTCCATGCTGTAGATAAGTAAATAAAGCGTGAAATATTCACGAAGATCTATGTCCTCCAACACGCTTTCTTCCCGTATTTCAATTCAGCTGTGAACAACGTGCAAACGACCGTGCAAACCAGTTTGCCACCTTTTCATACAATCGCTTCGTTTAAGTTGAAATGAAATGTCCAGATCATTACTTTAACAGAAAAAACTTTTTACAATAGATCTAGCCATGCCCAAAAGCTGAGCTCCTAGCTCGGTTATTAACTTTGCCGATTATTTAAATTTGAATTAACGCGATGATAAAAAAATTTGTAAAAAACTAGGACTTGAACCCGCGATCAACTAGAAAACCATGACCTGGTCAGCGGTCAACTTCACAAAAACACGTGACCTCGATGAGCTCCAAATGTGAGCCCGCGATATGGCCACGTGATACTGGTCAGCGGATACCTTGATTTGACAGCTGTCAGTTGATCAAAGTTGTAAGCTCTGTTTATTTACGTAAGTAGGGATAAGTGTCGGGATAAGAAGACATGGCATTCATCTGCTCCCCATCTCCCTCAGCCTATTCTCCTCCCCCCACTCCCGGTCGGGCTGCCTTAGGACTCCACTTCCCCTCCCCGAGAGTCTGTACGGGCGTGCGGGTGGGCGGGCGGGTCGCCCACTACCTCTCGGAACGAGTTACTTCATTGGTTCTTCAAACAATAGATAACAGGTCATAACAATGCCCCTATCCCTGAATAACAATAGAGGTAGTGTTTACAGCGGGCGAATGAAAATAGAGGTTCCAGAGAGGTAGTGTCTTACTGGGGCGGGCGGGCGTACGCACCAAATTTTTTTGGCCACATGGGTTTACCAAAATTTCTTACCCATGGTGCTCCGCTGGCGCGCTTCGCGCGCAGGAGCTCCGCTATAAAGCCATCTGTAAGCTATTCAATTGACATTAGGAATTATTATTCCTCGGAGAGGGAAGTTTCCAAAAGGTGTTTTTTGCTACCCACGACCTTAACCCACACCCACGACTTTACCCACACCACACCCACACCCACGACCCACGACAGTTAGCGCTACTCATTTAGGCAGGCCTAAAAGCGGAACTCCCATTTATTTTTTTGCTCGAGTTAATTACAGTCTTACCAAATAAACAGCCACACTATTTCCAAGCTTCCATACAGTGGCCCATGTAGGTACAAAATAAATATATTATTAATTGCTTATGGTTAAACTTAATATCCTAAAAAGCTCTCACGGTTTTGTTGACGAAAGCGATGTCAATATCTGACTTTTATTGCCTGCTACTAGTTCTAAAATTGAAATTGACGAGTGCACTTTATTGGGTTCCTCACGTACGCACATAGGCAAACACAATAAATCTTAAAAACTTTTAATCTTAAAACTTTTTACATTTACTGTACACTAACTAATACGCCTCTATGAGTTATTTAATGTAAAAAGAACCTTGACCTTGTTTTGATTTTACAAAACAGCCAGGGCAAAAAAATCAACTTAAGGCAAAAACAAAATACAGAAAAACAAAGTGAACTCGCTGCTAAACACAGTAAACGAAATGAACTCACATTAACTAACTCACATTAACTCACATTAATCTAAGTTTATCTATATATCTATAATTAAACAAAGAATTTGTGAAATGAAATGGTCCTACAGGCTTGTAAATATGCAAGCAATAGTCTCATAACTCCGTAAAGTAAGAATAATCAGCAAAATTTTTCAGAGTTTTATGCCAGGGGCCGCCATCTTGGATTTGGCATTATTCACTAGGCGTTCCCGCTCAGTGTCATTCGATGACGTCACGAAATTTCGTGCCAAATCGATAATCGGGAAGGGAACACCTGGGTGCTAGGCTGGGTTGCATGATTAACTAATTCTCTTTATCGTACGCGTTGCTTAATACCTTAGAGAATTTTATGCAGAGAACTAATCCAGTTTTCTTCATTTCTGGTAAGCAATTATGCGGTAGGTAAAGTCTGATTCACTCAGCCAAGCACAGGTAACTCACAACGAAATCGGGGAAATATCTGCCGCTAGCCACGCGCGATGGCATGGAAAATCAAATGCATGGTTTTTCTAATACCTATGCTCGCATGACAGTTATGGGGCTCCGCTCTGCGGCCCTTCGGGCCTCTAGGGAGCTCCGCTATTAATGTAGTGCTTGATTATTAAATTTACATTTTATCGATTGAGCGCAGTCCTCTACTCAACGCTTGGGAATCGATCAAGAGGGAAAAGGTTACCGATAGGACGCCTTGCCATGAGAAAGAAATCATTTTAGGGGTCGCGAATGGCCCCTCAAAATTTTGCAGTGCTCGATGAATTAGGCTACTGCCCGAAATGCTTGCAAAATTTGATTGGGTGCTAGTTTGCTCGATCGTTCTCGCATGCTCGGTTTTTTGTGGAGGTAGTTTTTACGAATGAATTTTTAAGCGATGACGTCATAGAATGACGTCATCAGTTAATGCTGTAAAGCGGAAAAGCGATGAAATTTTATGGAATTTTTGGTGTTACGGTGTGAGCGCGATTACTCCCTGAATTGAACCGAAGAGCATTGGGAACTAGGTGCATGGTTTGTGTTCTTGTTCTTGTCGTCTTGCGAGTGGACGGGATCTGTTGTCTGTTGCAATCGACCGATCTTTCTAGAACCGAATAGGATTGGGAACTAACTTCAGGGATGAACGTCAGTAGAAAATAATTCAAGTAAAACTCAACAAGAAATCACGGCGTAGAACTCAAAGCAAAATACTCCCGGGAAGTTAGAAAGGACCGATTCTATGTTTAAACGAAAGAGAAAAATTATATTTGATGTGTTTTATTAGATTTAGTAAATAGAAATCTTCACATTTTTTAAAAGAAAAGGGCTAAACATTTTCAAGACAGCGTTTGACCTTGTATCGTATGTCGTCAGTATCGGATGTCGCGCTACAAGATAACGCAGCTTTTGTCAAACAGTCATTCAACACAGAAGTTGTTCAGGAATAAACGTCAGTAGAAAAGAAATCAAGTTTAACTCAACAAGAAAGCACTGCGTAGAACTTAAAGCAAAATACTCCCGGGCAGTTAGAAAGGACTAATTCTAAGTATAAGCGAAAGAGACTAATTATATTTGATGTGTTTTATAAGATTTAGTAAACAGAAATCTTTAATTTTTTTTTTTAAAACATAAGGGCTCAACAATTTCAAGACAGCATTTGACCTTGTATCATATGTCGTCAGTATCGGATATCTTCCTGCAACATAACACAACTTTTGTGGAACAATCATTCAACACAGAAGTTGTCAGCTATTTTTATTAACGTTCTTGAAATTTTCTGTCAAATTTCCTAAAAATTCTTAAAGACCCCTTGTGAAACGTCATCGCTTCTGCATGCATTGCGTGCCGTTTATTAAATTCAGTCGTATCGTAGCTAGCAGCAGATTCACTCACACGGTTGGTTGGTTGGTTGGTTGGTTGGTTGGTTGGTCGATGACCTGTAAACAGTTTTTGCAATTCCGCTGACCAGGCGATTGTAGTAAGATGTGTTCTGGCGGCCAATTTAAAGGAATTTAAAATAAAAAAAAGAAAGAAACAAAAATGCGGCTAACAATACTGTGTGGATAGTACTCAACCGCTGAAAAAGTGTACATTGAAAGCCTCAATATAGCGATGTACCAATCTATCGCTTTGTCGTACAAACACACGAAAATTATATCGGATTTGACGTACAATAGATGCATAGAAACCAGACCGTTGGCTATAATCGTGCGCGTGGTTTCATGTTTGCAAGAAAATTAAAAGCTTTTCAGATGTATGAATATTATATGAATCACATGTTTTACCTAGCCTAAAGATACATGTCGCTATAATTAAATTACTTCATGTCTTCAATGCTTCTATCTCCCAATGCATATTTACAGAGCGAAATAACAAGCAAAGCATTTAGTAGCACCTCGAGAAAAAAAAAAAAAGAAAAGAAAAGAGCGAAATAATAAACAAAGCACTTAGTAGCACCTTGGGGGAAAAAGAAGAAAATAATAAAAAAAAACCTGACTTGCCCCCAGTCGATCCTGGAACTTTGCACTCACTAGCCAATCTAACAACTTACCCAAAGATTATGCAAAAGAAACATACATAAATGGGTTAGCTTGGTAAAAAAATTCAGTCGTAGCTCATAGAGCCCTTTGATTTGAAAATAAGCTCGCTGCTCACAGGCTAATTTTTCTGAATTCTTGTGCTCGCATGTTTGCAAAGACCATTCGATACCCCTCATTTTAAATCCAGGATCCTACATTACTTGCCAAAAAAATTTCGGAGGTTTTGTTTCTGACGGTTAATTTTTGGACACTTTTTATCTCATTTCGGACAAAAATTTCGGACACTGTACCATAGCTAAACTAAATGTATGCCTACAAAACATGAATTAGACTAAAACAACCTGCGTGAAAATGATAGTTTTACTGCACCCGGTCCCGAGGTTTTACCGATACACCGACAAAAACTAGAGTTCTTAACTAGAATTCGCTCCATAAAGGGAACTAAACGCTTTGGAGCGCAAAGTGGCGTAATGATCTGTGACAAGATTTAAAATTATTAATTAGTTCATTGTGAAACGATCAGTAAATTTACTCCGCAGTTCTTAGGAACGTGTTACTGCAATGCGGGCTCCCTCGTAAATAGGCTAGGACACGTGACCTTGATTTCACTGAGTCACAGCACCGCCCGCCGAGACGACTGACCAAGATTCGACCCACCCTCCTGCCCTGCTGTTGGTTGACAACACCACATATCCCGAGATCTATCCTCGCTGTCTACCTCTTCCCACGCCAATCCGCTGGTCTCTCTACCTGAACTCAGGTTCTCGATGTGATAAGTAGTAAACAGGGAGGATATAATATTGAAATACTGCAAGGACTGGTCAGACAACGTGATTTAATAAGCCGGAAATAACATGACATGGCTACGTGATGTGTAAAAATACAGAAAGATAATAATGAAATAAAAACGGATATACTTAAGCAATAGACCACACTTTCTAGGGGTTTACCGGCGCAATAAACCCTCACGGGATGTTGGGAGAACACGAGAAAAGCTTGTAAATCACGAGCCGTCAGGCGAGTGATTTACAAGCTTTTCGAGTGTTCTCACAACATCCCAAGGGGGTTTATTGCGCCGGTAAGCCCCTAGAAAGTGTGGTCTATTGCTTTTATGAACTAACTATCGAAAACGATTTCTAAAGATATGGGAATCTATTTTATATTTCGTGATCAACAACCTTATTCTCAACATGTTCATCGAATTAAGCAGTAAACCACAGCGGCTGAAAAAATAAAACACAGGTTCAGCCTCACCGATCGCTCACACCAAAATCAACGAACCGAAGCGACGAAAACGTTTAAAAGTCCGTTTAAAGCTGTAAAAGTCATAAGAAAGGGAAGAGAAAGGCAAACGGTAAACGGAACAAAGTGTATTCAACGATTTAAAGTTGCTTTTACAACGAAATTTAGCAAACTGTGGCCGAGTCATTCATCGCGAAAACGAAGGACTGCACGGAAAGTGTGCAAGTTTACAAACCTCACAGACCGCCGAAATTATTTAGAATAAAGGTTAGTTTCAGAAACTCTGCTTCGAATATTTTATTTCGAACTTATTTGTCACGTACTTTTTTTTTTTTTGGTAAATGATCTCTTTAATTATTGTGAAACAATACTTACAATACAAACTATACATTATTTATAATACTAATCATTCTATTTTAACAATACTTAATTACACTACTTACAATGGACAATTTACAATTTAGCTACACATATTTACATCACTTGCAATACTATTACTTTTTTATCGAATCCTTTAATACCAATATATACATTAATATTACTCACTTAATAATATACATGGAAAAATTACTCGATTCTGATTGGCTGAGAGCAGTGCAGTTCAGATGTAACACCAGTGCAAAAAGTGTAACACCAGTGTAAATTACAAATAGACGCGGACGAAAACAACGACCGGGGTTTTCGCTAGGTAAACAACAGTAAAACACCTAAAAGATAGTTCTAAGAAACCAAATACAATTATTAGCACCTCATTCTGGTTAAATGTACGGAAAACGTCTTGCGAAGAGAAAAAATATCGCCAACAAAATAGAGGAAAACGAGCAAGCCGAACTAAAAGTTCTGCCCTAAAGTAAAAGGACAAAATAGTGACGACTTGTCTTGGAACCAGACAGCTTACAGAATGATAATAGCTACACTCGACAGGCATATAAATAAACAAGGATACAAGTTTTTCAATCCGGCAAGTCAGTTCTTCGCCAAGTTCTTCGCCGGTCTGTCATGGGAAAACGTCCAAATATAAAAGTGCGAAGTTCAACCGAAGAAGAAGTGGACGTGCTATGACAGTAGGAAGTTTTTGGTGCCAAAAGGCCAGAAGCACTTGTAAACGTATCTGTAGTTTGTGGTGGCTTTTTGCATTTGTCAACTGCCAGGTTTCTTTCATCTTTGGCCGCTCGAAGCTTACATCCCGGTTTTCAAAACGGCCGCCGTCCAATTCTTCAGTTTACGCCGAGCTTTCACAGTCTAATATGTACATTGTCTTAAGTCGGTTATTGTTAACCGAGTTGTCAGTACTTCAAAAACGTTTGAAAAACCACAAATTCCCAAGTTTACAGTACAACTGAATGAATCTGAATATTTCGCTCTTGTGAAAGTTTGAACTTGACATGTGTTTGCTGTGCTTCAACCAATCAATTGAATGAAAACTCAGAAAAGGCGCGCGGTGTCAAAATTCAACTGGTTTTCTTTTTCTCTCTGTCCCTTTTTTCATGTATATTATTAATAAGTAATCACATGACTTTTCTCGTGCAATTAGGAATAAATAAGCACTTGTAAATTTTTCAAAGACTACAAATTGCAGTCGCCCTACGGGCTCGTGCAATTTTGTTAGCCTTTGAAAAATTTACTCGTGCTTATTTATTCCTAATTGCACTCGAAATCATGTGATTACCTATACGAATTACGTTACTTCTTTGCTTACATTGATAATTGATTTTTAATCTATTTTGCTTTATAAGTTAGAACAGTTTTATATAATCACAATACAATACAAATCCCCGATGACTTACTTTACACCATCACACTTGTACTTATACGACACACCTATTATCTACCTATTTTTGATTGCTAAAAAAACGTACTTTTTTGTTTTCGCCAAGCCACAGACTTTACAGAAAGCACTGAAATTGCATAAAACTGGAATTAATTCAAGCGCGTACAAGAACACAGTGTGAGTTTCTGCCATCGAGATAATTCAAGTAAGCTTTCAACGCGATCAATTTGAAGTAGTTTTTTTTCTTTCAAATAAGGTTTTTGAGTGAATGTTGAATGAAAAGATGTCCATATCGTTTTATTCCAGCCCGGTAAACGCGTAACTGTTTATTGTGTTCCTTCTCATTTGATTGTTTCTGCGTTTTGTTTTGTTTTATTTTCTTCTACCAATACGCTTAGCAATTCACTCCAACTGCGGCGGGCGGCAAAATTCATTGTTGTGAACCATCCACAGTAAATATTCATTATGTTCATTTATTAGAATCATATCATCTGTTTTAATCATCAGATAGACCAAAATTAGACATTAAACTGACGTTATTAAATTATTCGTCCTTAGGCGTAGTCGAGCGTAGTGCTGCCTTGTCCGGGAGCGGGAGTTTACCGGTACAATAGAACATAGGTTTTTGCCTTTTTTGTCCAATCAGAGTGCGCGTAGTATCTGAGGTTAGTTCATAAAGTATAATAGAAATAAGAAAAAGGCTGATTAGATTACATGTTAAGACCTGCAGGCTCCAGTGTGTTTCCCCTGTGGATGAGGAATGCCTCACGAGCCTTTCTGACTGAATCACGTTTGGTATGTAATTTTTCAAGTGGTATAAGAAGCATCTGATTAACCGTATGATTACTAGTGATAAAGTGCCGTGAGACCACGGTGTGATTATAGCTGGAGGTGTTGATAATCTGTCGCCAATGTTCATTAAAGCGGTCTTTTTGGCGACGTTTAGTACATTGAATCATGTAAATAACATTAGGTGTTTCACAAGTAATGTGCGATTTCACTTTATATATTTGTCCAGTACAGTTAAAAGCATATTGCGTGCCGCCATTTTCGATATAAGGGCAGGTGGTACAATTTTTTTTATTGCAGCAAAAAGAACCAGAAGGAAATCGGGCGTTGTCAGAGTTGACAGCTTCGGCCGGTAAATTAGCTCTAACACGAATGTCGCCAATGTTTTTACAACGCCGGTAGGCTACTAGAGGAAGATTAGTAAAAACGTTTTTACAGCGATTAGATGTGTAGAGTACATTAGAGTGTTTGTGGATTATGCGGGTTATGTAAAGTAAAGTAGGATTGTAAGTAACGATGAAAGGAACAGCATCTGTCTGTCGTTTAGGTTTAGTTGAAGAGCGTCGTTGCGAGAAATGCCAGAAGCCCGTTGTATTTGAGTTCTAAGAAAGTTGAGTTTATAACCCCGATTGACGAGGTAGTCCATGGGTTCCTGTGAACGTTGTTTGTAGGTATCGTTGTTAGAGCATAATTATGCGTCGAAGGCGAAGTGCAAGGCTATATAGTATGGGTGGGATGGCATGAAGATATAAGCAAATACTTTTGAAGATATAAGTAAATACTGATGTTTTTCAGTGGGTTTAGTGTAACGATCAGTTTCTACAAGACCATCCTTGAGTGAAACCATAACATCAAGGAATGCGACATTAGTAAGGGAATGCGAACAAGTGAACTTGATGGTGGAGTGTAGGTTATTGAGATAATCGACAAATAGATTCCGTTTATTTGAATCTTCGGTCCAGATAAAGAAAATATCGTCCAAAAATCTCAGCCATGTATGAGGTAATCATATCATACTTTTATCGTGCATCCCTCTTCCTTACATTGACATGGTGGGAAAATTTCTCCGGCCTTATAAAGCAAGAATGTATGGAATGCAATTTGGCGAAAAAATGTTGACGTGGCGAGAAAATTCCGGCGGTCTCACATGGCAAAAATGTGTGGAATGCACTTTCCCTCCCTAGAGCTAGAGAGCATAATCTCGTGTCACCTTGACAACGTCAAGGCGACACGAGACAATAACTTTCCATCCAGCACTTGTTGACACAATAGTAACTGAAGAAGGTATAAAAAAAATAGTCAGAGCAACTGTCAGAGCTGTCAAAACGTCTGTCAACTCAGCTACTACAACACATTCGGCAGACAATTCCCACACTTCCGATCGTCCTTTCCCGGTAACAAAAGACATATATAGACGTCCAGTACACTCGACAAAAGATCTTGAGACTTTCCCTTTCGTAACTAGAGTTTCTTACGGTTAACATTATTAGGCTAGCGTTTAAAATTTTTCAATTTCTAAGCTTAACGACCCCCTTAACGGCTATTTTTTGGCCGTTTTACGGCTAACGGTTATTCCCATTGAGTCCCTCCCGATAATGATTGCAAAGTACCTTCGCTTATATTACAACCGGCATTTAAAAACATATTATAATGAATGAGAATTCTTAGCGTTTTTTATCTTATCTTAGCGTTGTTTATCTTCTTATCGCTGTAACTTATGAGTAAGATTCTATTCTACACACTGGCAATTTATCTATTTTTAGCGATTAGTTTAGCGTTTTTTACCTTAAATAGTTTAATGCCTTTTAATGTCGATTTTTCCTTCCTCCATTGCCGCCATGTTGACTTTATAACCACGTCTTGTTGTTTCCAGGCTCCACGGATATTACGCTGAGATACCGGGCCTCCTAGTTCCAGACTCCTTTTCCAATGTTTTTTTTGTTTCTGTTTTTTTTCTTTTCCGACCGACCGACCCAAAATCAGAAAACGCATTCGACAGTAAACGAAAAAAAAAAAAGGGATGGCCCAAGCAAGTCCGAAGGGCAGTCACGCTTCTCGAAATCCTCACTCGAAATAAACTCGACAACTTGGCTCTAGATCGACCTCGAAAGATAAAGAATATATGCATGCCCTTTATTTTGTGAGATATATCTACTGTTTGTTTGTTGTTGTTTTTTTGTTACAAAAAAAAAAAAAAAAACAGAAAAAAAATCCCGTTCCGCTGTTTCTCGTTCCGTCATTCCGCCGTTCCGTGTTCCGTCGTTCCACGGATTACTAACAACCGCTTGAAAGTACATGATTATGAAATTACATCTGATTGCTCCGTCGCAGTTACGCGTGACGCACCCAAGGAATGTCTGCGTAGTCACGGGTCATCAGCTAAATAAACAGGAACACTGAGTTACGTATAAAACTTCCGTACCTCGAGCTCGCGCGATCGAGCAGACCCAGGGTCTGCAAGATTCAGAAGCACAATGCTAACCTTACGCACATCGGCTGTCGCTCTTTACCTGATTTTTTATTTGTGGCATTCTAGATTTGTACAATGCCGATACTACAATCGAGCAGACCAAGAAGAACGTTGTTTGCGGCGGTGTCGTCTACAGGTATGATGATTCATGACTTCCATATTTAGTCGGCAAAGTTTTGTGAGTTTCGTACCATGATCCGATAACGCGATGAACTCAAATATCATCAACTGGCTTCAGGTGTGGCTTCGCTGTTTGTTTCACCGTTCAAGTTACCCGCCAAAATTCTGACTCGGCCATTTCAGTAGGCAATTTAAATATTAATGATTTCTATGTTTGGTTTATATTTTAATTTGAAATTCGAGATTTCAAGTTAGTCCTTTTCGTTCTAAAAAGTAACCATACACCTCGCATTACTTGACAAACCATCTGGCCCTTTATCCTCCATTTTGCTTTTTTTAGTCCGAAATTTAGTGTCTCTAGTTCCTTTTCTCGATTTCACTGATCGTGACTGCACTTGTAGAACATAAAAAATAGCCTGGCTGTCATCTGATTCTCTCCTGGATACGCAAACCGGCGTCATAATCTGACATCTTTCCAGCTTTATTTGCTATCTTGCAGGATCTTGAGTTTCCTACAAGCAGCATTAATTGCTGGGAAATGGAGCATAATATACCCTGACACTTCAGTAAATTAAGTTCGACTCCGATGTTTATCTTTATAATATTTTATATATATCAAACCGACAAAGTACAAAGAGCTGAGAGTCGTGAAAAGCCGTCACAGAGCTTGGCAAACTATTGAATGTAAAAACAAAGTAATAATTAACAATTATTCCATTCACCCTTGTTGGGTACGAGGTGGTAAATAGCCAACGTGGCGCGAATCGCCGGATATTTCATTTTGATGTAAACGAAGTGATAGTATTAGGAGGCGGGAAAATTTGTGGCGCGGTGTTCAAATCTTGAGTTGAATGAAACACGCGAGGAAAGCGAACGAGAGAGTTAAATTCTTTCAAAGATTTTCCTCGGACAATCTCCTCTTAAATTGTCTATTTGAAAAATTGTGTTACGGGAAGATCCGAAGCAATAGCTTTTCTTTATACGCCTTGTGCAAGACGAGCGAAGCAAGTGTTTACACATTGTACTTGTCTACGGCTCCACGGGTGACGGCTGTCATCAAAACTACCGTGACATTATGCTGAAACGAAATTGCACTCAGGCCCCGTCCACACTAATCAAATACTTTGGATTCGTGGGCTGTGTGTGTACTCAAGACTTTCGAAGAGGTTAGCACGTAGGCTTTTTTAATGTATTGTAATCATAGACGTACTTTTAAAATCATTTACAGTGATCCCGTCGAGAGAGAAAAAAAATCCTGATACCAATATGAGGAAGTCGATGTGGTAAGAACAGGAAACGCGACTAAATCACGTCTGCCATTGAGGTAATCAAAGTAGCGGTGAAACAAATTACTCCACTGCCTTCTATTTCCGATGGGTTTTGAGTTCACTCTTTGACATAGAAATTTGACATAGAAAGCCTTGGTACGTATTACCATGAAGTGGAATCAAATACGCTAATTTGGATTTCCGGCAGTTCAATGATATCGCAGTGTCGAACTGTGTACGTGACATGATATTTAATTTTATTACGAAGTACGAGACTGGGCCGTTGAAATAAACTTAAAGATAATGGAAATCTTGCTAAAGAAAAGTGTGTCCCATTTCCATCCCATCTGGTCACCTTCAGTCTTAAACCCAGTAAACTAAAAAAATGAAATCTACATGAATGCATCAACAATTAATAAATCTGAATACTTCAAAACTAAACGCGGGAAACTGAAATCTGAACTACAAATGTAGTAAAATGAAATCATAAGAACGGCCGAAAACTGAAAACGCATGGCTAAGCGCCGAAAAAAATGTGATTCTAACGGAAACTGTGTTAAATACCAAATGCTACCAAATTGACGCCCAAACTATTCCTTTGAACCGTTCCACAGACGGGAACCGAATGTTTGAATCTGCTTTGTCCTTGACTGTATTCTCGACTTTTCGTCCTGTACCGTCAAGTTCCGGCAATATAATGCGGGGTCAAGTTTCCCATTCGATGGGGTGAAATAAATGTATTCTAAACAATAAGAGTCGGCTTCCGGTTGTCGTCTGAGGTTTAATTGCGTCTTATCTGATGAGGTTTATTTACATCAAATCTTCACGTGACATACAATGGTCCTCCGACCTTAAATCAGAAACGCAAGCTTTAAATTCGAGAAGGGTGTAAACGACGAGTAAACAGGAAGACTAATTTTGCTCAGGGTTTATCGAGCTCACAGTTTACCGCGTCCGGTGTTAGCGTGGGAGAGGAATCAAAAGCAATGCTACACGCTTCGGCTGCTGCTCTTTGCCTTGTTTTTCTTTTAAACAGTTTTGAATTTTTAAAGTGCAGAAGTACAGCAGACTTTCCCGAATATCAAGTAGGCTTGATGAGAGCTTGTTTGCGGGGTTGTGGTTTTCTTGCAGCTGATGTATTCGAAAGGTCAAAATCAAAGCTGGATACGAAAGAGGTAAGAAACAACTTTAAAAATCAACTTTTATGTCGAAAGGGCTGCGATATGATGCGTGGGAGACAAAGAATGTCAAAATAAAAATTAGTGAAGTTAATGCAATACTTTCATATTTATAGTCGATAGTTGAGTGCTGAATCAAATTCATTGTTACAAAAAAGTACAAGTTAAAATCCACCCGCGAAGCTAAGGTAGCAAAAATCAGTTTAACTCGACTTTTGAATCAACTAAAATTGTGACATAGCCGGACAGAGATTCGGGTATCACAATTTTGCATCTTCGCTTGACAATGACTGTTGCACGTGGAACACGGAATGAAGGAAGGAGGACTTTAAACTCATTATAGCCCGTTTGCTATGAAATCGAAGGACATTGCTGAAAATAAACTGAAGAAACATGGCTTCAAAGCAGTCCGTCATTTCATGAATACTCTTAGACTTGCAGAAGTAATTTTAAAAATGACCAATTACGCATTGTAACAGGAAACAGGAAAATAGACGTTGGCTGTCATTATATAACGGTTAAAAACAGAAAACAATGAATTAGGACGCACAATTAATATATGCCATGTGTTGGGAGCAGCTGTTTGATAATACGGACCTGCAGCATGCATATAATTACGCCTGTCCAAGATTTTTAGAGTCTTTTTAGTCCTCTATTTACACTGCACGTTCCTCGACCATACTTAATTAAAAAGCGTACGTGAGATATTTAACTGCCGGACAATCCGACCTATTAAACTGCATGATATTTGTGAAAAATAGCTTTCCGTCCAGCACTTGTTGACACAAAAGTAAATACATGCAAGAAATTTAAATCTGGGAAAGGTGCCTGGTAAATCCGCACTGAATGGATAAAAAGCATCGACAAAAAGTACTCAATCCTGTTATTCGCTGAAAAAGCAGCCTTTATAGAACAGTTGCTGCGTGTTTTCTCTAGTAATTATTGTTTTCATGTCCCCTCTATGGAGTCCTTGATTGTGAATACTTGTTATTTATTCTCTAACAGTAAAATACAGTAATCTTTGATGCTACCGACTCGACTGACTCCTAGTGCGCATGACCGTAACGCAATACAGCGACACTACACCCTCCATATTCTCAGGCAAGACTACTAATAAGTACTAGCTCTCGCTTTGTATCACGCTAGCAGCAATCAAAGATTAGTGGAGTAAATTTGACGCCTTCAATGATTAAATGTGATCTAAGTACTGACCCTTTAGTCCATGGACTACCCAAATGGGCTAGCCTATATTACAAATACCACTTAGCTAAGATTTTACTGATGTAATACCAATGGTGAAGCCGAGTACGTCACGAAATAGTAAGCTGCGGAATTTCTTTGTTGCGTGACATTTTCAGTATTTTAAAAAATTGACAAGTCATGTACAATCTCCTCCCCAGAGCCCGCTTTTCTTTTAGTCAGCACCAAGAACGCGAACTCTGGCCACATCTGATTTTTGGAGCATACGCACAGCACTTTTGTGTGATTCTTATCCAATCAGGATTGAGCGAGCGGATTGAGCGAGCGTGCACAGAATGACCGAAAGTCCGAAAATCGCGGACCTCCGAAATCTGGTCTACTTGATATTTCTTGGGTTGCGAAGGAAGCCGTTGCCCTTGACTTCGTTTGGGCACGTATGGGCAGTCACTGAATCCGAGATGTTGTTGTTTTTTTTTCTCACTCAGCTGTCACTCGGTTCGAATAAAGGATAAGCCATGGCAGAGAGTTGTTACCTGGTTACCCATCAATTTCAAATTATTTCAACCTTGGCTAAATTAAGAAATTATATGTTCGCTGTTTTAGAAATCTTGCGAACGTAGAAGGATTTGATGCAATTAGAAGACTTAAATTTGTGAACGATCGAATACCAGCTACAGCTAATCTTTGCAAGCTTTGAATTTGACTCTCAGCACAAACTCTGGACTTCGTTGACTGCATGAACGATTATATACCCCAGCTAAAGCTATTATCATTCTAATTTTTCTATTTTCAGATTTTCATTACTCTCATTATTTTCATTTTTCATTGTCTCATTTTCATTACCATAGTTTTAAACAAAGGAAACTGCTAAAAAACATTTTAAGCCAAAAATAAATTTAAACCACGGCATATTCAATAAACTGATCTTCTCAACAGAAAATTGATTGCAAGACAGCCATGCTTACTCCATGAGTCATTGTTCACATTCAATTTGTTTCCCTTTTACCGCGGTCTTTGGTTACTATTCACGATAATGCTTCAAGACTGATAATTAAAAATGCAGAACATCATAGATTTAATTGGTTAAACGGTTCCTGGGTTATCTCATGTAGACAGGTTTCTCGCCCCTAAAACAGGTTTCTTCGTAACTAGTACTTTATGGTACCCAAGCCCGGAAGGTACTCCCCTATTAAAAGCTATATTTTTATGTGCCACCCCAAAGGGTATGGTATATCTGAGCTGTTCTGGGGTCTGAAATAAGGCACATATTTTGCCATTTTAGGGAGGTATTGGTTATGGGTTTGTCTTTTGGTCTGATTTTTGTGGAGCAGATTCATCGTCTTTTAAAAGAAAGAAAGAGAAGGAAACAAAAGCATATGATTTATCGATACTTTCGATACTTCAACAGCTCGATCTTGAGAAACGGATATTAAACGCACCTCACACCTCACCAAAGCCTAGAACGAGAACCCTTCATTCCCGGAAACCGGGGTTGCAAATGCAAAATGCCTTAAGCCCTTATTTTCGCCGTCCTTTATTCCGAGGTGAAAGTATATTTCTTCTCCACACAAATTGCCATTCATTTCTTCTAACCAGTACACTGTAGCTCTTAACTGTGCTTCATAGTAAGTGTGTCTGCTGCAAAATGCTTGAACCTAATTGCAATAGCGCTCTCATACTAAAAAGAAAAATGAAAAAAAGGCAAATAAGAATTAACTGGCAGCATTTACAGGAAACATGCCAGTTTATATCTGTAGAAATATTAATCGTATTATATGACAAATTGATAATACGTACGTTTTGAGGCGTTTTGAGGCCGTTTCGTCAAGCGAATATCAAATACATCTTGGTAATGCCTAATTAATTCCTATTTGTCTTTTTTCTTTTTGCTTTTTTCTATGACAACGCTATTTCAATTAGGTTTATTTAAAATGAATTGAAATTTGTTTGTTTGATGTCTGTTCAGAATGAAATGAAGATACCAAGTGGTCAGACCTGTTTTGAGAAGTGCCTAAGAAGCAACAAGGAAGGTAAGAGCTTTAGTTACAAGTATACTGTGGGTAAAGCTGTTCCAAAACGGGGCCAAAGGACAAAGGAGATCAGTAAAGCGACTAGGAGCACAAATTATCATATGACCCGTACGGACCCGCGCGCTATTTCCTTGGAAAACCATAAGAAAAAAAGTCCCGTATGAGGGCCGTACGCCTTCATCTAACAGGGCCGGAAAAAGCCGTACGGCCCCACTAGAAAAGCGTACGGACCCGCGACTGTCGCGCGATGGAATTTGAAACCATTGGATTCGATAATCTTGAATTCAAAATGAGCGATAGTTATTCTGAAGATTATTCCGAAAGCAAAGAATATCCGGCTACTTTGTAAGCGCTGAAATTTAAAACAAAACGTGTTCAAACTCGGCAAATGAAGAACTGCATAAATTTATTCGGCAGCAACAACTCCTGACAACATCAATAAAATCGAAATGAAAGCGGCCATAAAAACTCAGTGAAAAACTACACACTCGTACATAAACGCATTCTGTGGTTTCTAAATAAAACCGTAATCATTGATAAACATTGAAGTCAAAGTACGAATGCCAAGATAATTTCTCTTGTTCAGTTTGAAACTCGGCAGCTGTGTAATTCTTCAATCACAACAAAGAAAATGCGATTACATGTTTGCGACTAACCTTACACAGTGTTCCACTAGTTCTCACGAAGTATTTTAGCCACTAACTGGAAGACAACCGTAATTAGAGTTCAACACCATCGAGGAACTAACGAATTCGATGACTAGGCAGCAACGGCAGACATTTAGAATTCTCAGTGGTAAATAAAACAACTTGAAGCTGAAGCCCGAACGGGGAAACGATACGAAGCAAAATCCTCAGCTGCTTGTACAATCCTATTCCAACATCAAACTGTCCCATTAGAATTGTTCTTTTTAACATCCAAAATCCTTCTTGGTTGAAAATTAATCAATCGTCTCGTTCAAACCAAGCACTAGGATAAATTTCTGCTCAAGAATAAACGTCGCTTTGTTATTCAATTCAGTCTTTTAGCTTAGAGTACGACTAGCCGAAACGTCGTGCAAATTCTTTGTCGTAATCCTTCTTAAATGTTGCTTTTGAAATTTCTACTAACTGCAGTCATGTAGAAAGAATTTGTCCAGGTTGAAATCTCCTTGGAATGAAGCTAAAACTCGAAGATTTGGTTGTAATTTTGACAATTTTAACAGAAGTTTGAATACTCTGTGCGCACCGCAGTTCAAATGCACTTCACTGGCTTCCCCAAAACATTACGGGCTACCATTGGCTTTTCAAAATGCGCGCGAAACGGGCTGCGGCGTCTGCATCAACGAATGGAAAACAATAAAAAAGAAAGAAAATTAGTGGTCATATGATAAAATGCTTATTGACTGAGTTAGGTCGGGCCGGACGGGAAAATATTTGGCTCTCGGTCAGGACGCACGGACCTCGCTGCGCTCGGTCCGTACGTCCTGACCTCGAGCCAAATATTTTACCGTCCGGCCCTCCCACTCAGTCAATAAGTACATATTATCCGTCCTGGAAAGGATGCTAGTCAATCGGAAATTGGCTACCAGTAGTTTTTCAGGGATTCTTTGCCGCAGCTTTTTCTACACCAGCTTTTTGAAGTCATGTTCAACACGCTATTGGCTGTTCCGCAGTTATCTCGCGCAAGCGCTATAGCTTAAAAATATTTGAACACGGTAAAACAAGTTAAAGGCAGCTGGTACTTCTCAGTCCCACTCACCGCTGACCCCCAGTTAGACAGAATAAGCCTGGTTCAAAACAAAACTAAATGTAGTTGAATTAAACTGGTCTACAGAACCAGAATCTTAACTGTACAGGTGTCTTGTACATGTTCTTGAACTGATCAATGCTGTTTAATTATTGCTCCCATAAGCTATATTGTATGTAGTTGCAGAGAAGATGTTGTTTCGTCACAAAAGGTCCAGTACCTGGGGAACGCATTTTTTGACTCCGTTGTCGAGAAGAAGAAAGCGAAGCGTGAGCGGTAAGCAAATGATAAAAACTTCCAGATTTCTTTCTTGACGGAAGGACTTGACTAACTTGTAATGATTAAATAATTTATAAAAACTGTATTTGCATGTGATAAAAAAGGTTCAAGGAGATTGAATGCAAAAAGGGTGTCAACAGAGAAGAACTTAATCTTCATATAGAAGCTGCCCCCTCCCCCCTCTCCTTCCCAGAATAAAAACATCAATAACATAAAATCTTCAAATGGCAGAACGGCAAAAACTGTTAACAGTTTTTTAATCTCTTATACAATAAAAAATATAAGCGTTAGCAGTAGGGTATGTAAATTATAAATGAGGGCTAGATAATGTACATGGGAGTGCTAGAATCTCCGTTTTCATTTAATTTACGGTGATAACTCAGCTATAAGTTAACATTTCACTCCATTACCCAGCTAGCGGGTACAGCCAGTGCAGATCTTCATCAGCTATCGGTCTTGATCAATTGACCAATCCTCAGTCATCGGTTAAACCCCTTCCAGCACTAAAAATGTCCTTTTTTGACTTCCGTCTGCATAGGGGATCAATCGCTATGTCCTGCATCATTATGTCCTGCAAACGGAACGGGCGAGAATGCATTTGCAAGTTTTAGAAATGCCGAGAGGAAGCAATATGAAAATTCGCACACGTGGTATGTGAACATATCATGGGATCCCATAAATGGTAAGCAATCACCTTATAGAAATATCCTAACTTTTTAAGATTTAAATGAGCGTCCTATTTTGGACCAATGTAAGCAAGCAAGAAATTGTAGGACTGCATGGTTAAATGAAACCAATTGGCAAATAATTTCAATGCTAAATGCGCTCTGCATGCAGAAGTTAACTTATTCTTTGAAACGGTCACCGAATCACTCAAGCGATCAAGTTTTCAAAACGCCGTCATCTTTTCATGACTTTACCGTTACTTGTTTGTTCGTAACTTGTTGGCACTCCTCCATCAAAATATTGTTTTTCTTGATATAATACTTAATTATTTACCTGAAAATATTCCCTGAAAAAATCTAGACGAAGCCGGCGAGTTATGAAACATAACATTGTCCACAATACTCTCTTGGCTATATTCTATAACATGCCATAGAAAATACAGCCCATCAGAAAACAAAAAAAGCCTTTGTATTGTCGACGGCATTAAACCCAACCTTCTTATCGTGCGCTGCGATCTTATTCCCGACGAACTTTGGTGGGCGAATTTTCTATGGTTTGAGTGAAGGCAGCGTGGCCCAGTGGTTAGGGCGCTGGACTTGTAATCAGGAGGTCCCAGGTTCAAATCCTCCTCCCTGTCACTAGATGGATTTGTCTTCAGTGGTCCCGAATTCAACTCCTCCACGCTTTGTATATAGCCAACTGGTCAGCCTCCTGCCAGTTGGGATTTTTAACAAGTTTCTGTTTGATTTATAATATTTGTTTTACTATTTACAGTGTCCTCAATTAGTACAGCCGTGCTAAATACATTGATAAAGTGATTTATTTTTTTTTATTTTTTATTTTTTATTAAATTTTGTATACCGAGAAAATACAAGTGACTCGTGGGATATTCCATATTATTAAAAACTAGCCATGGTATATTGCAATTCCTAAGTTTAAATTAGTTTATTGGCCATGCTATCTGAGCTCATATACCATGGACCACAAATTTGGTAGGTGTATGGCTCACTAGGCGCACCTGGGAAACTAAAATATTGCAATTCTTTGGGTGTTTTTAATAAAAAAAATTATTCCACTCGTGCTTCGGATAGTTATAGCCAACTCGGCGCTACGCGCC